>JAQIYA010002207.1:0-10411 GCA_034699355.1 Microtritia minima
CACAGTCACTCACACACACACACACACACACACACAATCTCTGTCTATTTGTTTATATTTATAATAATAAACTTTAAAATCACTTCATCATCATTTTAAAATAATAGAGATTTTTAAAAATTTTATAAAAAATTTAGCAATACTCTGCTAGCAAATAAATTTAAAAACTTAAAGCGAAAGGTATACATTTAAAGGTAAAGCAATTATTAAAACTTTGACAACTAAATACCATTTAGTTGTCAAAGTTTTTTCGTTCTTAATTCAACCGAAAACTACTTTCTTAACAAAATTAAGTACTTTATATTGTAATGTCAAAATTAAAAAAATTATAGTTTTTTAAAAAAATATTATTTGAGCAATTAATTGAAAAAAAACGATAATTAATAAAAAAAACTTTCAGCATTGTTTAATCAATGAGTCGACTGATGTGCACACACACATACAGTCACATACGCTCACTGACTCGCACGCGACGATCGCACTATCGCTGAACGTTATTGATTAGCACAGTATCACAACTCGTATGCCTGTCATTGAAGAGTCACTCGCCGTACAGCTGTATATCTCTGGCCGTATCTCTCGCTTATTATTTATTGTTGTGTTGTATTATTTTCAGTTTGCTTTATTGTCAGTGATGTCATCCTTAGATCGCACTTCTCGTCTCGCTATTCATATCTCTCGCTGTCAAACATATTTAGCACTTCAAACGCCAAATCATTGATTAGAGATGGCATTTAATCGCACACTTAAGTATCGTTTCGTTTCGCTTATTTAAATATTAACTCTCAGTCAACAAATTGTTTAAAAAAACAAGAAGACATTTGTTAACTCGACTCAGAAATATATTCAAAGTCGAGGATAATCGGTGCGCAAAATCATGCCGACGTCGTCGTCGTCGCCGCCGATCGGCTTTCGGTTGTGTCCGTCGATCAGCTGTTTTGGGTTAACTCGAATATCGCTGCACAAGATATCGATTCTGGGGCTGACATTCGTGGCGTACGCCTCGTATCACTTGTCCCGACGGCCGATGAGTATCGTGAAGAATGTGCTCAATCGTAACTGTTCGGAACTGACGCCGCCGTCGGGTCTGATGGCCAACAAATCGGTGCCAAATGATTGGTGCGATTGGCAGGTATTGGGTTTCATATTTGTGATCACACACTGTGTTTATACTGATTTTATTCTTGTTTTTCAATTTTAAACCCGATTAGCCGTTCAGTGGCGACGAGTCCAACGCTCTCTTAGGTATTCTCGATTCGAGTTTCCTGTTTGCGTACGCTATCGGTATGTTTTTCTCCGGCTTTATTGCCGAGAGGTGTCATCTCCGATATTTTCTGGCCATCGGTATGCTATTGAGCGGCATCTTTACATATTTATTTGGTGTGGCCTTCTATTATAACATACACTCGTATTATTATTTTGTTGTCGTCCAAATAATATGTGGTAATTATTATTTTAATTTGGAAAATATTTGAAATAAGGGTAAATTATAATAAAGAATTTTCTCTATTCGAGGCGTGTTACAGACCACCGGTTGGCCAGCGGTCGTGACGTGTGTCAGCAATTGGTTCGGCAAGTCGTCCCGCGGTCTCATATTTGGCATTTGGAATTCGCACACTAACGTCGGCAACATTTTAGGCGCCACTATAGCCGGCAGTTTTGTCGAGTATAATTGGGGTCTTAGTTTTATAGTTCCCGGAATTATCATTGGAGTGGTCGGCTTTTTGATATTCTTATTTTTAGTGCCATGTATGCCAACAATATTTCAGTTATAAGTTATGCTTAAATTTTGATTCATTTTATTACTTTTTTTTAAACAAAAATAGATCCCGAAGAAGTTGGTTACACTTCGTATGATATTGATTATAATAGAAAAGCCAAAGTAATTCATTTTTTATTTTTTAAGAATAGTTTGCGAAATATTTTTCATTTTCTTCTCCTTAAAATATTTTTCCATTCTTTGCCTTTTGTATTTGGCTTTCGATGTGACTTTCGTTGGTAAAGGTTAGCGTCAGTTCATTATATGATAGTAATTATGACGCGACGTCGTCGAGCGTAAGTTCGTCCGCAGAAGTTCGTCAACATCGACGAAAAATGAAACGCCTTGAAGGCAACGATGACGAGTCAATACTTGTATGTTTTGTGCTCGTTAATTGTTTAATCCGTTGCCAACATTTTTTTTTTAATGCATGCTATGCTGAACTTTTGTCTACTTTATTTGAAGTAATATCCAGATTATAAGATTAATATGAATTTAATTGGAACAGGTGGACGAAGAGGATCATCCTCTACTTGATGAAAATAATAGTGAGATTGAAGTTCAAACAAAACATGCGGTTTCGTTTATTGATGCCCTAAAAATACCAGTGAGTGTGATATCGATATTACGCTTTTATTTTAATCTATTTTATTCAAAAGAAATTTTTTGAATTTTTTAATTAATATTTTTAATTATTATTTTTAATTGTTAATAAATTAATATGAATTAAATTGTAGATTATTTAACTATTTTTAATATTTAATGCGAAATATATTAATAAAATATTTATAATTTAGGGTGTCATCGAGTTTTCATTGTGTTTATTTTTTGCGAAATTAGTGAGTTATACATTCCTATATTGGCTGCCAAAATATATTGGAGATTCAAGTAATTGCTTATAAAATAATTTCTATTAAATATTTTTAAAAATATTTTATTTATTTTTAGCTGATCTCTCGTCTGCCGATTCAGCGTATTTGTCGACGCCTTTCGATCTCGGAGGTATTATTGGCGCCGTTGTCGCTGGATTTTTCGTGGACAAAACCGGCGCGAGTGCTATCATTTGCATAATTATGCTCGTGTTCGCCATTCCATCTGTAATTAAAAATATATTCTAAAGAACGCATTTATAAAAAATGAAAAAATATTATTTTTAGCTATACTTATACGAACTGTTTGGAAGTTATTCGAACGCGTGGAATATAGTGCTTCAGCTTATAGCGGGCTCATTCGTTAACGGACCGTACGCTCTCATCACCACAGCCGTATCCGCCGAGTTGGGCTCCAAAGTGACGAGCAGTAGCGCATTGGCCACCGTAACCGCCATTATCGACGGCACCGGTTCTATAGGCGCCGCTGTCGGACCATTTCTCGCTGGTCTGGTGTCCGAATCCGGTTGGGCTAACGTTTTCTATATGGTTATGGCCGCCGATTTCTTGGCGTTACTGGCTTTGCTCAGAATAGCTAAGCAAGAGTGGCGTCGGATGAGCGACAGTCGAAGATAACAATTATTTAGGTGTTAATAAATTTTTTGAAATTCAGGTTTTATCGATGTATTATTTACAAATTTTTATTTATTGAAAGAATGAATTGTAATAATTGATAATATAAATGATCAAATATATAATTAAGTCATTATATTTAGATATTGTAATTATTTTTATCAAAACAAATTCGAGTACGAAATTAAAATCGGAATTATAAGACAATAATTGCAAAATTATACAATTACAACAAAAGAAATTATAATTAATATAAAATATGACTTGTCATTGCTTTTTTAAGTATTACACTGCAATTTAAATACAAAAAATAACTTTTTTTCATAGAAATTTAAATTTAGATTTTAGTGATTCCTGCAGTAATTACTTTTAATATGCATTTGATACAAATGGTTGTTAGCGAACTCGCGATCGCAGTCACCGCATTTGATCATCGACTTGTGAAACGATGATCTATGGTTATTGAGAAAGATTTCGTTCGGAAACGACTTGAAACACAGCTGACATTTGACTGACTTTGCAGCAAACGTATTGTGCGGACGATGCGATGACGACGACGGATGAAACGGCGATCGTTTCGATTTCTGCGAAAAGCTGTCGTATAGCGCAGTAATTTCGGGCTCCGCAGCGGTTATGGTTTCGGAAGATTCTGGCGCTTCGACGTCGTCGTCGATCCAAATTTCTTCAATTACTCGACTATCATTTTTAGCGCTAGCAGTTGTATGATTATTATTCGAGATGACAGCCGTTTCAGTGGCAGTGTTTTGCGGCGTTATAGTCGTCGTTAGTTTGTTTGCCTCGTTTTTCTCGATTTGCTTATTATTTTCACCGTTAATTTCGCTCTTTTTCTGAATTTTCTCATTACATTCTTCCTTGTTTTGATTTGTATCTTTATTCTCATCTTTCTTTTGATTCGTCTCTTCACTTTCACATTCCTTCCAATTTGTTTCATTATTTTCATTATTCTGATTCACCACTTTATTTTCGCTTTCCTTCTCAATATTATTAGTACTTTCGCTTTTCTCGTTTTTCTCAATATTTTCATCTTTCTTCTCATTCTTATCGTTTACTAGAATTTCTTTCTCATTTTTCCCTTCACTTATCGGATCGCTTTCGGTTTCATTTCGATCGCAAACGGCTGCCACCGAATCGCTATCGATGTGCTCAATAAAAGGTTGCAAATGTTTATCATAACAAAGTTTGAGCGCCAATGCGTTTTGATTGTTAGACGCAAATTTGCAGCTCTCGGCGATCTCAACCCATTGCTGATCCTTTATTGCGTTGTAATCGCCTCTCTCTTTGACCTCCAAATATAGTCTGTAGAAATCGACAGGCATTTTGTTGAGCGTCGGACACGGAATCACTGGTGCGCTAAACTTCTTGTAGAGATTTCTTAATTTATCTAAAAACGCAATTCTTTCGCTGTCGTCCGAAATTTCGTACATATAGGTGAGATCGACGGCGTTATAAACGGATGTGGCGCTGGCCGGCGTGTACGTCACCGTCAATTCCGGATTAATTCCTGGCAATGAGATCGGAATTTGCGTGGCGTTGCTATTACTGGCGACAGCTGTGGGCAAGCGCTGAGTCTGCGGCTCGACTGGCAAAATGACCGCCAATTTGGGCGCCAAAATGGTTTGTGGTTTGTTAGGTTGCGCTGCGTTGGCGATGGCTTTGGGGGTATTACTAGATTTCGGTGAATTCTTACTGTAATTCTTGGCATTGACTCCATTGCCGTGATGTACGGGCACTAATTGGACAATTGATAGGTGAGTGTTGGGCTGAATGAACGATATTTTGGCGTTGTTTTTCGGTCGAGAAACGACTGCATTGTTTTGAGACAATCGCAGCCGTTTTGGCGGCGACGGCCGAAACTCGATGGCACTCAACGGCGCGCTCGACTTATTCAGTCGGATCGGCATCTTTGCCGGTATTGCCGGCAAAACGTTGACATTATCACCGCTGGCGTGACTGAAGTTGTGGTTCAACTGCGAGACGTCGACCGACGGCGCGATCGCGCAGTTGTTGGACTGCAAGCCCTCGATCTCCAAATCGGTGGCGCTCTTCAGCAGCGAATTGAGCTGCTCTTTCGGTATCGACACTTCGCCGCTGTAGACAAACTCGATGATGGCCTTGAGGTCGACGTACGGCAGGTTTTTGATCACAACGCAGGGAAAGTGACAGACGTTTGAGGTCTGGAGTGAGAGAAACGTCTGCCGAAAGAACGGCGAGAACAACGACAGCACCACTCGATGCACTTTAATGGTGTGATTCTCGCAGATAAGACTGGCGTCTGTGAACGACTCGTCGCGAAGACTTGCGCTCAACAGACTCGACAAGTCGTTCGAGTGGTTCGGTCGTCGCAGACGCAGACGACGGCCGACTGTCGGCGTCGGCTTTGCTGATGAAGGCGTCGACGGCTGGCCAGCGCTTTGGTTGCAAACACTCATCATTTGGTCAATTGTTCGGCAGTCGATTGCGAATATAATACTGACGGCGAGAGACAGACGTGCTTACAGTTCGAAACTGTAGGCTTAGTTAACGTTATCTAACATTTGTCAACAAATCATTGAGACTGTTGTCAATAACGACCAGTTTTTTTCAAATAGGTTTT
This sequence comes from Microtritia minima, assembly GCA_034699355.1. Lineage (NCBI taxonomy): Eukaryota > Metazoa > Arthropoda > Arachnida > Sarcoptiformes > Euphthiracaridae > Microtritia > Microtritia minima. The sequence goes on from JAQIYA010002207.1 coordinate 5,876, forward strand.
CGTTTCACTACAGTATTATTAAAATTAAGTAAAATTAAAATAAATTTTCATGAAATAAGTGCTACAAAAAATAATTATTATTTAAAATATTTATGATAAAACCTAATAAAAAATGTTAGAATTAATTTCAATTTAATACAATACAAATTTAATAAAATAGAGTAAAGAAGCGATTATACGTGACGTCGATTATTGCGAGTCGTTTGGTGTGCGTTACTGTTTGTTCAGTCATTTAATATGATTGCCATTCAATAACAAACAGCGATTAAACACGAGTTTTGCTTTTGTAAACAAAACACACATTTCGTCACATTTTATTTTGTGGACTAACAGTGAAATAACTCGACCACTAATGAGCGTTAAGAGCGCTGACGAGAGCGTCGACGGCGTCGATCTAAGCGTTGCGGACGCGAGTTCGCTGTCAGCGATGGCCGCGAAGAGCGGTCGACGAGTGCTGAACGAAGAGAAATACGTGCACACTATTGAACGCATTATCGAACGCGACTTTTTTCCTGATTTGGTGCGACTCAGAGCTCAGGTCGAGTACAGGAACGCAGTCGAGGCCAACGATTTCGAGGCCATTAAGTCCATGGAAAGCAAGTTTCGCGCCACGAGTCGACCCACCACTGGTCTGCCGTTTAACGGCGAGCCCAACACTCCCAACACGTTCGAGACGCCCGTTCGGCGCGTCGACACTGAGGCCGCTGAGAGAGGCTCGAACGCCGCCGACCAGACCGCAGACAAAACAAACGGCGATAATAATACCGAAACCTTCGGCCTGAAGTCGAGTGACGGCAACGAAGAGCGAAGCGGTCCGAAAGAGATGGGTTTGGACTGCTTTCTCAACGAATTCACGTCCGAAGACAACGCCTCGTTCGGACAGATTCGCGAGGAAGAGCTGCGCAAACATCGATTCAAGTATCCGTGGCTCTATCAGGACGTGAGCGCTCACAACAGAGCGGTCCAACAGCTGCTCGAATTGCCGCCAATCGAGAGGCAGGCGGTGGACACCGGAAACAAGTCGGCCGGACTGATCACGTGGCCGTTCGCCAACGCCAACTCCGTTATGTACAATCCGGAGGGCGCGCCCTATACTGACGAGGAAAAGCTGGCCAACATTAAGTGCCAGCAAGTGGTGCACGAGAACACCAGATTCAAAACGATGCCGTTCAACGAGAGTCTCAACAAGCGGGCGATCGCCACCGCAGCGCAACTGCAGGCCAAACAGAAAGAGGGAAAGATCGGCGTCGACGGCAAGGAATTGCTGCCGAAGGACACGCCTCAGGTTAACGGCTTTAAATTGGTTTCTATGACACCGTCGCCGAGACCGGGAGTGGCGGAGTCGCCGTTCATGACGTGGGGCGAGATTGAGGGCACGCCATTCAGTCTGGACGGCAGTGACACTCCGTTACATCCGAGCTTCACTCCCGGCAGCGCTCAGTTTAAGATTCCTGATCTGCCGCAGCGGGACCTCATCGGCCTGTCGTTGGCTAATAAGGCCGCCAAACAGCACAGAGACAACAAGAAGAACGCCGTTCAGAGAGTTCACACTTCGTTGGAGTCGCCGGCATTCGGTTCGCCGAAAACGCCGATCGAACGATTGAACAGTATGTCACCGGCGGCGCAACGGTTGGCCAAAACCAAACTGGGTCTTCACCGCAATACAGACCGCACTTTGTTAGCGAGCTATTCGCCGGCTCGTCATCGCGTACGGACTCCCGGCTCGACGCCTGACTCTGCGTGCGATTCTCCTGCGACGCCATCGCATCATAAATATGCGAACGTTAGCGATAAAAGACATTCGGAAAACGCATTACTGAGTGAAGAGTTTTCCAGTGTATCGAAAAGAAAGAAAGCTTTAGAGTTTTTCTAGATTACAGACATTGCTATACTATACTGGAGAATTTTATGTAAGTTCGTGTACATTTACTATAATTTTTTGACTTTAATAAACTATAAAATGATAGTTATTTATGATAGTAATTTATCAAATATTTCTTGTTATACCAAATATATTTTCATCCTTTGAGTGTATGTCTAATGCCTAATTATTTCAAGTGTTTTATTCTTAAATAATGAATATTTAGTTCTTAATTACGAACAAAAATTATTGATTTCGTTAAATGAATAACGTTATCAAATTTATTTGCATTGAATTTTACAAATAAATAGTTTTTAGTAAATTTGTAATGTATTATTAGTGGTACCCGAAAATAACTTCTGTTTTATTAACTACGATTAATGTTATGCTTCCCTCCTTTTACGAACATTTTTTAGAAGTACGTTCTAAGACTCGTACGAAGAGTCGAATAAGTCTTATTAAATTAAAAATTTTTATAAAAAAAATTCTATATCAATACATTTTTTGCATTACAACAAAACTTAAAGAGCGAAGCGAGCGCTTACATAACATTTAAAATTTTAATAAATTCCAAATAATACAAAACAAGAGCGAAGCGAGTGAAAGAAAATCCTGCCTAACATTATATGACATTTAGTTTTCATTATTGAATTTATAAATTAAAATTACGTTAGAGATTACATTAAACATTAGAGATAATAAATTAAAATTAACTTTCATGGCATTAGTTGTTCGATAAGTAACGTTTATTTTTTTCTACACGTTTAATGATTAGTTAAGTTACAATATGTTTAAATTCAAAGTCGATTTAGTTTTTTTTTGCGAACATGTAATACTATTCTATTTAGTAATATAATAGTTAAAATCAATAACAATGGAATTCTGAATTTAATTTCATTACATGATTATTTATATTTTACTTTGGCATAAGTCGGCATTATTTTGAAACAATCAACAAATTATAAAAAAAATTCGGTACACTTTATACAATGTTCGATCTATTCACTCAAAATTGGTCGTTATATCATCGAAAACAGTCTATCATATTATAGTAATTTTCAAAATTAACACAACAGACGCCAAAGTAGTTTTTAACATTTCGAAATTTACAGTTAGTAATTAAAAAAATAGAAATTTACTGTCAAAAAACGAAAAAAACAGTTACATTTCGTACAGTATTATTACTTTTCAAGTCTCGCATTTAAATTAGTAGACTTCTAAAATATGTTTACTTAATAAATTTGTTTGCTCGTTATTGTCGTTAGTTTATGCTCGATTCGTAAAATAATTTGCTGGTAAATTAAAAAAAAACATTACTTCTTTTATTGCATAGAAATTACATTCGAGGGTAGCCTTAAATCTAATTTACCAAAAAAATATAAAATGTTTAAATACATATTCGAAATTATTTTTACAATAAATTAATTTAAACACATTTATTTAAATTTAAAAAAAAACATTAATCGAGAAAAACTTTAGAAATATTAATTAATAAATTAATTTACGATAAGATAAAATTCAATCAATTCTGCAAACATGTAATTGCTGTTTCTGTGATTATTATTTCTGAGATGGTATTGAAATATGAGTTTAAGAATATTGGAACCAAAAATCACAATTAATCGATTTCACGCGCTTATAAGATAATCATTAATAATTAAGAATTATTTTAATTTGGCTGTCGACACAATTAACTGTCTTAATTTTTTATCTACATTTTTATACAGTTTATGAATCGAAAAAAAAAATTAACTCGAAATTTAAAAAAAAAAGATTTGAAAATTTCATAATTGTATTTAATGAATGTATATAAACTTATATACACTTACAGGGTGGCCAAAAAGTAGCACTATTTTTGAAAATTTTACTATAAAAAAAACTACAAAAGATATTGAAATGAAATAAAAACCAAATTGAAGATAAAAGTATAGGATTTAATGATTTAGGTTTTTAAAGTTGATCTGAGTTCACATTGGTGGTCGGGGGTTATTTCGAGAATATCGGGATTTGGCCGCTGGTCACTTCGGGAGTGGTCGGATCGGTTCGGGAGTGGACTCGTTATGCTCTACTGGTCAGCCTGAAGCAAACGAGGTATCATTTGTCAGGATCGGTTGTCGGGAACACTTCTAAATGCATCGTTTAGTTTACACCCTCACACAACACACCCTAACACACACTCACGCACACATGCACCTCACACAAAACACACACTCTTCTGAATGGTTTGTTGAAGAATGGTCGAATGCGCACGCAATAAACAAAATCCTAAACCTTACCCTCTACAACCTATTGACAAATATTTTCTCTAAGTTTACAAATGTTGAAATGGGGCCAATTTTCAAAAATAGTGCTACTTTTTGGCCACCCTGTATAAACTTGTATACTGAATACCGTTTTACCTGGCTTTGCATTACATGTAATACTAAAAATTTTTTACTAAGGAATGTAATATTATCGAAATAAGATTACATGGGTTTACGCAAAAAACAAATTCGTGAAAATTGACTTAGTATTGCGTGCGAAGCAAAGCCAAGTAAAACGGTATTCAGTATACAAGTAGAAAAACGGTACATATTTTGTAATATATTTGACTGACACGGAAGGTATCTTAACCCGGAGGCGCCGATCGGGGTGGGGGTGGTCTTAAATTGTAGGGTTTTTCATAATAAGAAATT
>JAQIYA010002208.1:0-10409 GCA_034699355.1 Microtritia minima
TATACTGTATTTTGAACACTTATTACTAAAATAATATTTAAAACGAGATTTTATGCCATACAAATTTTATGTTTAGAAAAATTGAATTTAAATTTCGTAGTAAGCTATTAAGTGAAACTTTTTCTGAGTTATCTATAACTGGCTTATGAAGTCTTTCCCATCAGTACATTCTAAATAAATGGAGAAAATTGCTTTAAGTTGATAACAATTCTTTACCCGTTATATAACTACTCTGTATCTATTATAAAAAAATCTAAATTGGATTTATTCTCAATTTAATTACATTTATACTATAAGTTATTTGAAAATAAATGTTTTATATTTAAATTATGTAGACTTTATGCATCTGATCGAAATAAATTTACTAAATACAATTACCCTAAGTTTCCATAAATAAGCCGACCCTATGTATAAGTTTAAAATATAACGAATCTGAGGTTCAATTAGAATCTTACGATTGAATCTGAATCTCCAATTGCAGAAAACTTTACTGATTTATTTAAAAATTTCACAATAGAATCTGATGAAGAATTTGATGGTTTTGATTAAAATTATTAAATAAATATTGTTTGAAAATTTTCTGATTTGTATAACTTAAATAACTTCAAATAAAAAATGTGGCTAATATAAGATATCGTTGTCTTATTAAACTTAACCCAAAAGTAACACAAATAACGCTCATTTTTTGAATATAAACAAAGCGCGCTCATTTCAAAATGTATGTGTTCTTACATTCAGATTTAACTGATTTGATTAAAAATAATAAATCATTGAATGGCGCCCATCGCAAGGCTTATTGCCGACTAATCAAATGTGTGGAACATGGGCTGACACACAAACCATTTAATCACAGTGGCGAGCATTAAAGATCAAGTTTTAAATATTAACTTTAAACCTATTTTAATTAGTAATAATAATTTTTTACTTTTTATTTTTTCTGTGTTTAGTCAAACAAGAGAAATACAAGTAACATATAAAATATTTGATCAATAATTTAATAACACGAGAATTCATTTTCTAAACTTTAGGTTTTTAGATATTGTATTAAATAACAAGAATATATTGAATACTTGTTTACTTGGATCAATAAATGCTAGTCATATGTAATAATCTAAAGCCATTTTTGATAAGTTTGAAACAAATATTTTTTATTATTCAACATTGAAATAAAATTTTATTGAAATATATTGAATAATAAAAATAATAACTATAGAGCGGGGTTTTAGATTGTCAAACAAGTTTTTATAACTAGAAATTTATTTTTATTGTAAAATATTTAATTAATTTCTAAGGAAAAGTTATATCACTGTTTAAATACTTTGCTTTAAAATGCTTACAAAAGTTAGCAAAAGTTAGTTAAATTGAATTGATTTGTTTTTGTAGTTGTGAATGTTATAACTTTATTAACCAACAGTATTAAATGTTTTCTTATTTGTAAATTTAATCAGACTTTACTTATACTTTTATTTACTTAAAATTATCTCTAACGTGAGAAACGCTGTCTTTCGAATTGGAAAAATAAAAGCTTACATATCATTGTTTGCTTTTAATATCATATTCTGTATTTGCACTTAAATTAAATTATATGATATATAATTTTGTCATTTTTATATCTTATAGATATACAATAGCGTGAAGTTAATGCTGAATGATTGGCACAAATTTTGATGAAATAGCAATAGAAAAGTGAAAATCTCAATAAAGATTAAAACGATTGAAATTATGAATGAAAAGCCATTACACGCATCGTTTGGTCCATTCAAACACAAGTTTTTTGGTGGCATTTAAAAGGAATAAGTTATTCGTTTAAAGATTACTTTTTGTATTGTAAAATATTAGCATATCGTATGCCATATGCGTTGTCATGTAGAGAGCAAGTTGTCATTGGACGCCAGTTTAACCATCTATATTGCAAATGGTGATGCCTTTTATTGAGTTGAGGCGTATTTGATGATCATTGTTGAAAACATTTGGTTTCCGGAGAGAAAAAGGAGAAAAAGGCACGCTTTCTGACGTGCAATTCAATCACAACACAAGCGGAGGACAAATTTTTTTATAGTTTACATTTGAGTCAACAATTTAAGCAAAAGAATATATAAATTCACTTATAAAACTTTTCTTATGCATCCTTTGGCGTTTGAAAAATGTTTGGAAACCCTAAAAAGTGGCTCAACTAACTCTAACTCTATGTTAACTCGCACAGTGTCACACAGTGTCAGTCCTATGCGATGGCAATAAACTATTTGTCAAATATTGCTCGAAGTCGTTAAAAATTTTGGTCGCACCGCAGAAACATCTGTCGCGATATTCTTTCGCTTTTGAATTGCCTGTAAATGTCTTTACTGTTTACAGCTTAAATATTTGCCTTATAATGATTTTTGAATTCTCAATAATAAACTGCGCCATTACTTAACTGCGATGTATGTCTTGAACATATCCGCTCAAATCTTGTCATCCCTTTGCGTTCACCTCTTTGACTGAATTAGTTCTGATGGGCATATAATGATGATTAAGAGGCATATCTTTCATTATAAATGAAAATGAAATGCATGGACAAGAATGACAAGAAGGCATTGAATGACTCGCGACTTACGACCTCTCATGCCATTTACGTAAGAATAGCTCGCAATTTATTAGGACTCGAATTTACGAGTTATAATATGCTATAATATGCTAATAAGGCTAATATTGTAAAAATACATCTCATTACTGTTTCATATAAAGATAGTCATGTATCGCACAAATACTGTACAACACATATTTCCAGATGAATGCAAATCATAATCATTTGTCCCTTCAGCTTATTTTCATAGCAATCTCCTGCACCGCCAGTGTATTGTAACACAAGTACAATACTCTCGAAGCCGTTTAAACGCATCTCGACTACAATAAGGCATTACAGCATAATAGAGACTACAATAATATGCTCGCTCTTAAGAGTATTAACTTTTGCTCAATTGAATAATTTTAAATTTTCAGTTTGTAATATTAAATTATATTGTATACGCTTTAAAGAAGAGCGAAAATTTAAATAATAAAACAAACAAAACAATTTAATATGTTGAGGATTTTATCTTAATATGCGAATAATAAATTGTGGACGAAATAATAACATATATGAAAGTAATAGCGTTTAGAGATGAGATGGCATAAGAAAAAGAGATGAAACTCTGCTATTACTTATGCAATAGAGGCATGTGTTATCAACAAAAGGCATTCAACTTTGTTTTACCTATTTTTGATGCAACTGGAGATCGAATGAAGCAAAATGAGATGTTTATGACCTGCTTTTTTAATTCATTTAATGTAATTGTTTATGTATAAATTATTTTAGATATAAATTTAATTCGATAAATATATCAGTGAAATTTAAAACATAATTTTTTAATCAATAAATTTTTATAATATTTAAAAACAATTTAATGTCATATTAAATATAATTTTAAATATTATTATCAATATTTTATATTTGTTTAAGTTTGCGTTAAATTAACAATACATGTATATCTAGTTTTGGAAATTTTATCTATATTTTAATAATCAATTAAAATGAATGCAATTAACTTTATTGTGCTCTCTTTCCATGTAATTTAAATAATGAAACATAAATTATATTAAAATTTTATATTTTTAATATTAAATTTCTTTGTTATTGTGTTGAAAAATAGCCAATGCTTAAAACATTTTTTACGATGTATTTATTAATTAATGTCAAAATTAATTAACTTCTTAGCAATCAATACTATACCATTCTTTCTCATGTAATGTAGGGGGAATTTTCTTTAAACTCTGTATGTAAGCACTTAGCGCTTTAAATTTTTTTAGTTGTAAAAAGTATTGTTTAGAAATTAAAATTTTTCTAATATTATTAAACTATCTCTTTAACAATACTTTCTATACAGTTTAGGCCGTTTTCCTTTGTTAATAAAAACTATATGGTTGGGAATCGGCCCATATTGGGTGACATCTCAAAATTTTCCCTTTATTAATAAAGACTCTGGCGAGGGGGAGGTAAACAGATCGATCATAATGGAGAAAATTCTCCCTAAATTTTTTTTAAAGATACAAGAATACTATTTTAACCAATAAATAAAAAAACTTAAAGCTCGAAGTGAAGAGTTAACACAAACTTAAAGCGCTTACATGATATTAAAGAGTTAATATTAGTTTAAAACACGAGCGGAGCGAGTGTTTGACTAAAATCTTTTACGAAAATTCTCCTTATGGCACATCTAGTGTTAGGTAGAGTTTTATACCTTATGTATTCGCAGTACAAGTGCACAATTGTGGCCATAGTTATACATGTACTTATCATTTTACATGTAATATGCTTTTTATGCCAGTCATGTCCAGTAAGTTAGGCATGTTTTGACAAATGTGTGTATAAAGTAATCCAATATTACTATAATGTCAACGACAATGTTTGATAAAAAAAATTGAAACTTCATAAACAAAAATGAACAAAAAAAAGATTGATTAAAAAAATGTTCTCGTTTCCCACAATAAATTCTGATTAATAATTCTTGTATTGTGAATAGAAAATGTGGAATTTATTAAATAATTTATGCGTTTCACTGTTTGTAATTGTTTGAAATGAATCAATTATTCACGAGAATTTTCTAAATATCGAAATTTCTATACTTATATTTATAATTCGAATTCTTATCTTATAATGTTTATCCTAAAGTTTTATCGCTTTCAGAATTTTCTTTTATCGCTTGACTATCATAATTAATGTCGAACTTTTAAAAGCATTTAATTTCATTGAAAGTTTAAAGTATTCATTGAAACACTTGAGCATAACATGCTTTTTAAATTCTTATGTATGATTATTAAATTTCCTAAATTTTAATATTAATATTTAACTTTGTTTAAACGAAACATCTATAGTTAAATCTGAAAGTTAACTTTTTTGATTGAAAAATCTAACTATTAGTTTTAACTATTATATTTCATCAATTTGAGCATCATTTTAATATAATTTATAATTTATTTACAAGTGTTTTAAATATTTTTATGCGGATTATACTTGAAGTGCTTAGTGTTAAAGAGATTATAAGGTATTTAAATCTGTAAAATAAATTATTAATAAAGCTAGTTTAATAGTTATAATTACAAAAAAAATTAATTAAATTCTGTAATCAAAAGGTTATATTTTAAACAAGCATTCGCATCCAAATGAGCTTATTTTGACATTATTTTGACATAAATAAACAATTTTCCCTTTGTTAATAAAGAGATTTGGACAGTTAAAACTCTATTTAAACTACTCTAAACGATCAATTTATGGTTCTTTCCCTTCATCGGGGGGAAGGACGGACAGACGGACAGCCAGACTGACGGACATCTCAAATCCATAAGCTTGCTTTTGCCAAACACAAAATAAGCTAAAAAGGTAGTTTAAGTTATTAATTTAATTATTTATCAATGATAAATTATCATTATACAATTAATTTGTATGTATATATGCATTGGTTTGATAAACAATTTGAAGATAGGATTTATTACAAACTATTATATAAGGTTTGTGAGGTTTATAAACTTTCTTAATCTATAAAGTTGTGAACCGTAAATATAGCATATGTTCATAATTCATTAAATTCTTAAATCATCAACAAATGTTCATAATTCGAGATATAAAATGTGATTTCGTTTATTAACAAAACAAATTTATTTCTGCTTACAGACCAAAAATATTATTATAGCAATTATTCTTAGCGTAATTTTGTGAAACTTTTTGATTTTATCGCAAAATTTTTTTATTGATAATTCATAATATGATAATTTAAAATTTTTATATTTTTGAATTAATGTGTATATTTTAATATTTTTATGTCAAATTTATTACAATTTTTTCACTCGCGTAACAACGCCTGGACTGCGAGGTCTGTTTAAGTGATTTCAATTAAATGTGATTAAATTTTCTAAATAATTGATTCAGCATATAATGCATTATATGAGGCATGCATGAGCGCTACATTAAGCAAAAGCATATACACTGGATTAATATCGCTGCATATGTTGACTGAATGTGATGTGAGGCACATTGTGAGGCACATCAGTGCACAGCAGTGCCGCTCGCGATTCGCTAACATCGCATCATTGATGCGATCACTTCGTCCTTACATTCAAACGCGCAGAGCTTTTGTTAATTCTAGTCTCTAATGTAATCAAACTTATTATTTATTACTTTTTATATTAAAGAAACAATAATATTTGTCGTTTAAATTATCATAAACTGTAATTTGAAAATTTAATTAATTTTCAATTTTGTCGATTATATTATTTTTAATCAATTTTGATAATGAATTGTTTCGACAATTTGTTACAATAATTAAATTATTTAATTAATAAACTATAATATATTTTACAATTAACAATATTATTATAAATAGTGAGAAAAAAATATTATTAAAATTCTAACTTTATAATAATTTGTATAAAATTCAAGTTACAATTTTTTTATATCTAACGCGTTAAAAATAATATTATGAGTCTCATAAATTATAGATATGATAATAACTTATTTGTTATATGAAAGCAAAGAATTAGCAAATCAAAAACTTTGTATGCATAAGGATGGCAGTGATGGGAGCACTAAATATTAGCTATATTATAGTTATTGAAGAGAAACCTAATTTAGGAGCATATCGTTCACAATATGAAATATATGATAGGATTATTGCAGATAATCAAACAAAGCTAAAGTAAACTCAAACCAATTGGGCTCACGTTTTAATAATATTCATCAAAAGACTGAAAAACAAATCGATAATTTATATATAAATTTAGCAAAGTATAGATACTTTTTTAATAATTAATATTTTAATTAATAAATCTTGTAAACCTAATTATTAAAACATGTATAAATTATTATTTTATTATGTAATTGTATTTTATTAATGTATTATAAATGTTTAAATGTCATTAAACTAATTAATTTAATTTCTATCAAAATGCCAAAATATGTTTACCACTTGACCTTAACCTATACGGTTGGCGGACCGACCGATATATAAAATTCATAAGCTTACTCTTGTCATCTGCAACTTTGCTGGCTTTGCCAAAAAATTTAACTTTGACTAACATTTATCTAACAAACATATTATATTTATTAATCGTAAACTGAATAACAATAATTGTTATTCCGTCACTTTTGTTTATATTCTATGGTATTAAAACTTGGATATGATGTGAGCGCTTGTTTCGCACATTAAGTTTTTAGTTGGAAAGTATTGTTAAACTTTTTTTAAAAATTTTTCTCTTATTTATATTTCTCTTTTTATTGTTGAAAAATGCGTTCTTTAAATTGCAGAAACAATTAAAACTAAAAAACACGCTCTCTATTATTGAATCACGCTTTGTTTTAAATTTATACAACAATTAAATTTTAAATCGTTATTTATTTAAAAAACTAAAAAGATTTAAAAATTGATATCATTTGATGTAACAATTAAAAATCATTGTTGCAAACTCACTCACACACACACTAACACATTAACACACTAACTCACTCAATTCTTTTAATAAATTATAGAGATTAAATTATCTCTTAACAATATTTTATAATTGGCTTACTATAAACATGAATTTGGCAGTTAAAGTGGCAAACGTGTCCAACTTAAAGGACATCTTTGACATAAAAAAGTGTACCTAAATGTGTACTATTTTGGTTAAGAGGGGTTACATTGCGATTATATAAGGGAGAAAATTCTTGCCACAAAATTATAAAATGGTATGAATCGGATTAAACATTAAAACAAATTTATAGAATAAAGGATTTTGAATCGAAGTTAACATTTATTTTTCTCCTTACTTCACGCCATTACTGTAATTGTTATTCGAACAAATTAGAAATCTTTCTTTTTACAGACCAATAGTCAATGAAACAATTGGTCTGTAACATAATAATAATAATGTAAGCTTACAAATAATAAAATAAACATAGTTATAAAATATAGATAATTTTGATTCAATTAGTTTTATAATAGTTATATTTGATAAATTTTAAATATTGTCGATTTTTATATGTGCATGATTTATGTTCATGGAATTAATACAAACACCACTATATTTATCAAGAAAAAAATAGAAAATATTACGAGCAAACATGATTATAGCATTAAAAAGTATAATTTGTTGTAACAATGAAATGATATGACTGAACAATTTTCTTTTTAAGTAAAAGATATTATGGCCAAAGCAAGTAGAAATTAAACTGACTTCATGGCAATTTTGATATTTTTAAAAAATTAATTAATCATATTTAAATTTTCAATTTAGAACAAATTTAATCATATTTTTAAATATCATATTTCTATCATTGTTTTTGAATTTAACAGTTAAATTTTAAAGAATATTTTAGTTAATAATTATAATTTTAAAACTATTAGCTATAAGTAATAAATTAGTTAAAATCTCATTTATTTTATTTTTTAAACTTTTATTTTTATAAAATAAATTATTAATTGCAAAATTCTGTAGTTTTCCAATTAGTTTTCAATAAAATAGTTTAATATTGATTAAATTATTCTAATTGATTAAGTGATTAAATTAGTCTTATATCAAATAATAAACTTTTAAACAAAATTTACAAATATTTTATGCATTAAATGTTTACTGGAAAAAAATGATCATAGTCTCAAACAATACAAAAAATGAATATTAACATCTTATTACTGTTTGAGATAAACGTCAATTAATTTAACTTTAAAAGTTATAAACTGTATTTCTTTATTGTTTTTCTTTTATATATTTAAGTACTTTTTTGCTGATAGTTTTTTATGCGCAAAATTGATTTTTATTTAATCGCAATAAGTAATTCTTTATATTGAATATCGTGCTATATATTATAGGCATAATAGGCGCGTAATATTGCGTATATCGTGAATGGAGTATAGCTCGACGATAGTCATTTAATATGGGGGGCGAATCGCAGCTCCGATAACATGAAGCTGTAGAGCATAATTCGTTTTTATAATAATACAAGTCTTCTTTTTTTATACATCAGTTGTGCTTCATTTGTAGTCTTAGAAAAAAGCTGCTCATATTGATTCCTCTTTGATATAATAATATGAAGAAAAATTTCAGACCCGATGGTTGGATAGATTTGGCTCGTGATCATAGCGATCATAGCGATCATATCACACACACAATTATTCTGATATAGATGTGCAAATGCATAGTTGGGAGAGCGCTAGCATTGCCAATATAAGCGATATATAAGCTCTGAATTGGGTATTCACTGCCGTATCATCAATCCATCATACTTTCCCCTCTTAGGGCTCACTCGAGAGAGAATAAGAAAGAGATCCTATAGTGAGCATTAGAATATGAAAACATCTAAAACAAAGTCTTAATGTTTCGCTTTATGCAACGACAAATTGAAATCAATAATAACTAAGCTAAATGTGTTCGCAGCATAAATACGTAACAAACATTTTGCTACTCTTATGCCATTTATTTCGCTCTGTCTAACGCGCCACTCATGCATAAACACGGCTGAGACTCGGGTTCGCCACTATAATGCATGTAATTAAATAAGGATAAATACTTTTTATGTATATCAACATTTTTATTAAAATTTTACATTTCACTATAGGTTTGATGTGCATTTGGATTTTGTGTACAAAATCTTATAAACCAAAATTGAAAAGTCCTTTTTGGGATAATATTGAAAACAAAAATCAATTTGCGAGTTACTTGTGGTGATTGAAAAATGCCTTAATTGTCTTAATTACTTTAAACAATCATTGAATTGAAAAAGTACCCTGTTTTGTGACAGTAATTCAAATTAAAATTTGAACACAAATGAATTATTTCTTATAATAAATAGAATTTACTTACAATTGCAAATTATAATTTTTCCTAATTAATAAGATATTTAGTTTACAAATTTAGTTTTAATCTCGAGCATTTCTAAAGCTGTTCATAAGAGTTTTAGTTTAAAATTCAATTTAATAAAGTTTCAAAAAAAACAAGTTTATTTAAGCTCAATAAATTCAAAAAATTCAAATTAAAAAGCAGAGTATCTCACAGCAAACTTATGTTTATCACCGTTTAAATAAATCCATTTATTATTTCTACATTATATTTGATACTTTAATAAGAGCTTAAAAAGTTCATATGAAATTAAATGTATATTTTAATGAACTCAATAATTGAGAGAGTGAGAGAGAGAGAGAGAGAGAGAGAGAGAGAGAGAGAGAGAGAGAGAGAGAGAGAGAGAGCAATGCTATTTTATTAATTTAATAAATGGCAGGTTTCTTAAAATAAAACTCAAGCTAAGCGAGGATTTGAAAGATAGTGAAGAAAATTTAACTTAATGCTGATGAGAGTTTTTAAACTGTAAAGATAAAAGTTAAAGTAAATGTTGACCGTTAACTTTTCTTTTCATCACTTCTTATGGA
>JAQIYA010002209.1:0-10403 GCA_034699355.1 Microtritia minima
GAGTAGAAAAGGAGTGCTCAATGAGTATCATCAGTGAGTATCAGGCAATGTTTCCCAAACGGAGGAAATGCATTTTTCTGGTTAATCGTTTGCTTCAACGCGTTGATGCTAAAGCTAACCATCACTGCGTTATAATGGCTACTCTGCAAAGTGAAGCTGCCCTTTCGCTCACAATGCTGTTCAATGGTCGCAATCGTGTTCATCGCCAAAGAGCACTCTTCATTCACTTAAATCAAAGCCTACAGTTTGCCGCACTGATCGTATTAATACAATTGGACACCAGTCTTATGTAATGGTTATGAGTTACGTCAGGAGTTAGAGCTAACATTTAGAGAGTATTCAATGCAACAGCAATGAAGAGCTTTTTCGCAATTGCCAGCCTCTCAACAATGGTTGCGCGCAATAACTAAATTTAATTGATCTCACAAATTACTTCAGCCTCGCATAAAACATTTTCAAATTTTTTACTCATACTATATATATATAAAACCATTAATATAAAGCGCAAAAGTGCTCTCTCGCCCAAAGTAATAGTACGTTAGAGTTATTGCCTTATTATTGTATTAGTCTAAGAATATTTTAGTTGGAAAAGAGCGGCAATCGTTAGCGACATTTTTAACTGTCAATATTGCACATAAAGCAAATAAGTACCGGTATATATAAGTTTAGGTACCGACCAAATCGATTGTATCATTTTTATTGCTAACTGTCTGTAATTCTTATTATTGCCATCCCATAAGATGACACTCACTGGCCATCATATTGATGCTCCTCGTCATTGAGCCCGATCTGCGAGTTGAACGCATTTGACTTCAATCGCCAGCGACGCACACAAATGCACACAAATAAGCAAATCGTTTATAATATAAAAACGTTTATTTCTCTTACAGTATATCTTACAAACGATAAGAACAAAAAACATGTCTATTGTATATTCAGCTCACAATTTTGTTTACTTGCGATTTAGTGTTTGGAAATTGTCATTTAACTAAAAGTTAGCACTAAATTTTGTTAGACATTTACAAAACAATTAATTATTACAATTTGCGAGTGTGTGTCGAGTGTGTGGCGAGTGATGTGCGAGACATAGACATTCGCATTCCAGTGGTGTTCGTCTTTGTTCTCCTCTTTCGTTATTAATCAGAACACTGTCTCAATAAACTGAATAACTGTCTGAATAAAGCGACAAACTTTGGCAAAACTCGATTTCGCGAGTTTGCTAACCATTCTTAACATGAATTGATAATATTTGCCATTTGTTAGGCGAATATGCCTTCCAGAGTGTTGTGTCAAACGTTTCAAATTTTTCGCACCATTCAAAACGCCGACATCTGAATAAACTTTTCAATTTGTTATTTTCTTATCTCTTTCACGCAAATACATGTAAACTTTTACACATTTGAATATGCATATAAATTATAGAGTAATTTTGTGTTCTCGCATATGCCACTGACATGCAAAAAGGATAAGCTGTTGAAATTTTGCAAATAAATATCAAACTCGACCCTTAGGGTAAATTAGGTGTAGATGTCGTTAAGCAGAATACGAAACAGTTTTTTACTCGCGTGTGACGAACAGCGAAATTGGCAACACTGGCAACATCGACAACATCGACGTCGCATTAGTTGCTCCACAATGAGGCCAAATCCTATTTTTGTATAATGAGATTTAAATGTGTGCTCCCTATATATCATTTACGTATATTTATCTATATATAACTTCATAATCCGATTCCGGTTCATCTCTTGGTTTGATTCTCTTTTAATAATAAATATCACAGAGAGTTCTTATATATTTTTTAATGTTTAGCTCTTTTTTTCGTTTTATATATTTTTCATGTTAATGTTTTTTATATGCAATTTTATAATATATTAATATAACTCATGTATGCAATGATATGCGCAATATTCCGGTGTGATATCAACAATTGATGATATGATGAAATGAACGATAAACGACTCTACTTAAGATCCAATGATGTCTCTGAATAATAATCGTGAATAATATAAATAATGTGATGCTAATAATGCCTCAAAATGTTGTTCACGTAACAAACACTCTTTGCAACTGTCTGTGCAAATACATGGCGAACAGCACTGATAATACTTTCCACTCTTTTAGCGGTGATTCACTATTATGAATGTCTTTCGCTTCCGAGCGAACTAAAGGTTAAGTAAAAGAAAACAAAGTTTGCTTAATTAACATAAATATATTACTTTGTATACTAAATATTTGCCTTCAGAGTACATATTTTATTATGCCGACAGTTTAAGACTAACCAAACTCATTATTTGCTACTTTTATCATTCTTTAAACAATCAAAATAAATTACTTATTCTAAAAATTTATAATTATTTTAAATCATAAGGTAGATCTTAAATTAAGATTAATAGCTTAATATAAAAATCTTTAATAAAATAAATTAAATTTTAAAAATTATTATTATTTCTTGAGAGGGCGTTTAATAAATTAAACTTGATTTGTGGCATACAAATGCAAATGCAATATTGCGTCTATGTCTACATGTCTATGCAAATAAATGAATAACAAATTATATTATTATTATAATAGAGTCTTCTACTCTTCATATTCTGTACAATTTTTATTTAAACTAATTGAGTATTAAAAAATATTGTTTAAATAATATAATTTAAAAACTAATGTCCTCGTGTTATTTATTATACTTATATAGAGATATTAATCAAGAGTTTTCAATTTAATTAAAATTTTTACATTTACCAATATAAGTAATCTTTATTTAACCTATTTTTCATTAGGAATGATAAATTATAGTGGATTATACAGATTTAAGTTTGTTTTCTCTAATTAAAGAAATTAAACTTTTCAAAAATTACATGACAAGTAAATAAATTTATGTTATTATGTTGTATTATTTTCATAAATGAATTTATATCTGATTAACCATTAATGACTTTAATATTTAAATTTTATTTTATTTTATTATTTAACATATTATTATTAAAATGCAATATTTAATAATTTTAATTAGAAATTATAAAAATAAATGTATTCAAAAGAATTAATAAATTAATACGATCATAGAAATCAGCGAATTTATAAGATATTTGTTAAATAATAAGGTTAAAATAAAATGTTACAAAAATGTTATAAAAATTACAAATTAATTGTTTTTTACTAATCATTCACATTAAATATTAATATAAAAATTACCAAATAAAGTTAAATTTGATTTATATTTTCATATAAATTCATTTTAAATTAAAATTTTGATTAAGAAATATTATTTTAATAAATAATTTTTTCACTATAATTATTAATAATTTAAATTAAATTAACTAAATTGACTAAAATTGTATCTAAATTGTATCCCTTAGTACTTTAGAAAAAGAAAATATATTTATCGATTCTACTACGCTTTCAAATAAATAAATAAAAAATAGAAAACAATTTTTGAAAAATATATTGAATTAAATTGAAAAATACAAAATAGTGATAATACGATTGGTATAAACTTAATGGTACATAGAATGGGGAGAGAATTATCTTCTATGTCAAGCAAATGGTTCACACCGTTAGCGCTTAGCAAATATTATTACCAAAAATGCACAAAAATTTTGATAACATTTATAAAAATATATATTAGCTATTAGATTATTACTTTACTAAATGATCACTTTTAGCAAGTTTCTCTTCTATATAATTGAACAGTGGACCCTCAGTGAGTAGTTTATATTCAAGGAAAATTCAAAATTATATAAATTACATTAACATTAAAAATTAATTAAGTTTATCTTTTGTATATTATATATAAATTTATAAAATAAAAATCCGATGTACGCAGGTTTAATCATATTTTCATTTATGACAATATCAATTGCAATTTGTTTATTGGTCTTTTCAAAGGCCCGTTAGTAAGATCAGACATCTTTGCATAGATTTCTCTAATATTAATCTAATTTGATAAAACTTTAATCTTTAATAATTAATTAAATTTTATCATTTATTAATTAAATTATCGCTAAGTCATGTGAGTTATTTAAAAATGTTAATTTTCAGATCTATATGAAAAATTTTAAAAATTGATTTTGAATACAGTGAGTATCGCAATGGAAAATTCAAAAAATTACATTACGCATACTTTCCATTATTTTTATTTTCTTTAAAAATAAAAAATATTAATTTAGTGCTTTTAATGAAAAAATAAGATAGAATTTCTGAAAATGCGAAAAACATAGATTGATAACACAACAGAATTCATTCGTAAGCTTATATAATTTCAACGTTAGTTTTAAAACTCAAAATAAATATTGCTAAACGACTTTTGTATTGACAATAAGTTTATTATTAAAATATTTGAAATTTATTTTTCCGGTTTAAAAATTTTCCCTAACAAATACTGAGTTTGCTTACAGCAAACAATTTCGAAACATTTGAAACAAACATTAAATTTTTTTTAAATAAAGGGATCAGAATGTTGGGTGGATGTGAGTTGAAGTTGCATTGACCGAGCAATTGTCACCTGTTTTCTATGAATGAGTGAGTGGAACCATGGGTGCCACTACTAGGCAACCAAATACTAAAAATTCTTTAGATAAATAAAGCGTAATTAAATGCCAATTTAATACATGTCGTGTTAGATTCTATCGCTTTTTTTAATTCAAAATAAAAAATAATTGTTTATAAAGCCTTGAAGAAAAAGCTAATTAGGAATACTACGTAAATTGTTTAATTACTTAAAAATTAATTATTATTATTTATTAAATTTTATTATGTTGGATACCATGGGCTTAACGCAGTCATCAAAAGGTAGCCTTTGTTTTCAAACTCAATTAAACATTAATATTGCTATTCATTGGGTAGGATATGCCCCGATATTTCTTTCCACTCCACTCCGCATGCAATATAAATCTCAGTTATAAAATTTTGTTATCCAAAATTAACAAAGAAGTTATTATATTAATTCATTATATTTTTAAAAATATATAGTTAAAATTTTAACTCATTAGGACAAGTGTAGCCCTAAATAAATTGATACAGATTTAACACAAAAGCAAATATTAATATTTTTCATTATACTGCTAACTAAGATAATATTTCTTAAAATTATAAGCATTAAGTGTTTGAGCCGTAATATCAAAGCTGACCATTAACCGGTTTAACGTCGGCTATATTTAAGGTGATAATTATCTTAATTTATAAAATAATAAGGCATTAGCTTTTGTTTGTTCATAATTCAGACACATTAATGTCCGAAGTTTCCGCAACAAAACGCATTATTTCCGTAATGCCTGTTAAAAAATTTTAATTTTAAACTTTGATTGAATTCATTTGAGTTTATTTTGAAAGCGAGAGTACGCAATGTGTTGCGTGAAATCTTATACACGTTAGTTTGTGTGCGCCAAAACAACTTCCGCTAATTATTTCAGTACTATTTAATGTACGAGTCTATGTCAGGCATTGAAATTATGTATATTATTATTATTATATTAAAATTGTAATGTAATATTGCGAGAGTAGTCGCAAAACGCTATAAAGCTAGTATACCTTGGCTTAAATTTTCACTGATGTGCATTCCTGATGACTGCTGCTTATCATCGGCGTTGTAAATAATGAGTTGCGCCTCGTTTTTAATATTGTAGAGCCTCGATATAGAAGATGTGCACTTAAGTTTCATATTACCGCCATTGAGAAAATGTTTTTCTTGTGCCTTAAATTTTAAACTCAAACTCGAAGTCTCTAATCCGTCGGCGTGTAGAGTAGTGCTGTACTCGACGTCATGCTCTGCGCCAACCTTTAATCAATCCATGGATCAGATCAGATCAAAGATTATACAAATAACTTTAATACATCAAACATATCTCCTCTTTCCCTCATTCGCTCTCGCTTTTACTCGCAATACACAAATATAAATATTTTTTTCAATATTGCGATATTTGCAAAATGCGAAAAACATATTTAAACTATTTTTTAAAGTTTCATGTTTTCATATTTGGAAAAAGCAAGAATAAGGTCAAAGTAAAAAAAAAGTACAGATATCTGGAATGCAAACAACAGCACCGGTTATGTCAACAGATGCATAGCGAAGATGCAACAAATTACGCGCATTTGCATTATGGCTGACAATTGTATAGCGAACGCCACCCAAATTCAATTCGGATCATATGCTAATTGTGCTCATCTATGTTGGCCTCACTTACCAATTCTTTATTAATGGTGAAGTTCAAGAAAGCGCCGGGCTTTGACTTTGCTGACGTGCAGTTCGCCACAATCACCTCTCCAGGAGAGTAACTATTTCTGCCACCGGTTGTGATTCGCGGCCCTTCCGAGGGTAGGACTGCGAAGAGAAATGGGGTAGTATTAGGCATTGCGCTTAATGTAGTGAGCCGTGTCTAAACCCAATTCTAAACCCAAACCCTCTATTTGTTGAACCGTAATTTTTCTTATTTTCCATCGTAATAGTGTTTCTCAAACTATTTCTTTTAACTCTCAAATCTCACCCTATCATAAAACATTCGCTTTTCTCTCTTATATCTATATGTCTACTGACTCGGCCTTAAAAACAGATTTTATTGAAGATTATTTTTTTCCAAAGTTACTGTTATGCAGTAACAAAGAGCATATAATGATATTTTTAGTATATAAAAGTTAAGTTAAAGTTTATCTCAAACTTGACTTATTTTATATTTCATCTTTTAGGTTATAACTTATAAGTTTTAGTACCGTTTATCACCAAATAGTCTTCAGCGGCCGCAGTATTAAAACTGGGAGCTTCAGCAGAAATTTCACAGCGATATTTGCCACTTGTGCTAAGGTTTACGTTTTGTAAATATACTGATGTTTTATCCGATCTTGAAAGCTGTTCGAAACAAAACGATAGAAAAAGATAAAAATGAATTAACGATATGCTGTAACGTTTAGTTTAGTTTGTAACGCATATACACTTTGTAACGATTTCTCTCTCTAATGAACAACTACTAGTCTATTGCGGATTGAATGGAGACTTACATCAACTTTAATGCCGGGCATCGCTAGATATTGTGCTGGTGGCCAGTCTTTGGGCACATATCTATAAAATTCGTACCCGTTTTTATACCTTTATGGGAGAATAAAAAGTTAGAAAAGTTAGTTTATCTGAATGACGCCTAAATTTGATAGGCGTTGATGAGTGTCACCATTTAATGGAATAGAGTTTGTCGTTTTCGAGATCATAGCTGCACATCAACTCAACCGACTCTCCGGCCATCGACGGACTGGGAATGTCCAGCATTACGATGCGAAGCGTTGACGCGATTGCGATCGTCGTTATTATGAATGCTGCGAAAAACAAAGCAGACATAGTTAGACATAGTTAGCGAGCCATCACAACAATGTCACTCTCGTGTTCATTAATGTTATCAGTGCAACGACATCGACAGTTAATATTGTGTAATAGTTTTCTATTTGCTTAATGTTGGAGTAAACACACCCCAAAAAATCTTTTAATATCTATGCATTGCCATAGCGAGCTATGCAATAGTTGTCGCAATAAACTTTAGCCTAACTTCAAATTAGCTGTCAATCAGGCGAGAAATTTACTTTCCCTTCTTTTGCCTGACAATGACAAGAATCAGACACACGAAGCCGTGCAACGAGTTTAAGGGTCAATAAATAGCTGCGAGAAATGCGGCGTTTATGATATTTTCGCAAAATAACATCTTTGTTGATCATCTTCTCGGCTTATAACTGACACTAAGTCATAAGTAACATGCATTTATGTAAAAATAAGTTGATCCCAACAACTTATTCGTGTCTCATCAGCGATATATCTCTTTCGCTATCTAAAGAAATCGTCATTTAATGGCAATAGGATGGGATGGGCTATTAATAAGTGAGTAAATAATAATGACACTAATAATGACACCATTCAATATATACCGAGACATTAGTTGTTGCCTCAATTTGAATGCAATTCGAAATAATTAACTATTTATTTCTTTTTTTTATTCACTTTAAAAACTAATAATTATAATACTTATCACAAACAATTGTTTAACTTATGACATCGTAATAACAATCAAAGCAACAGTAATGAGTAATGGCATATAATCTTTTTAAACTAACAAAAGGAATTTTGATAAAAACAATAAATTGCATTGTAAGTAGTTATTAGAAATGTGTTGATAAGTGGCTTTATTAATATGGCTAACAAATTGATTTTATTTCGACTCGACTACACAACTGTATAAATGATATGCATATTTAAACTTTGGATATAATAATTTTATGTCAAATTTAAAAGCGCTCATATAAGGCTCGACCACTCTATACATTCAGCATTAAATTTCAAGAATAACTCCCATATTGTATAAAATGGTGATTATAATAATATTTCTGCTATCGTTATTATTTTTTATTATCATAACAAGTCTCGTTAAGCATACAAGTTATAATAAAAACGGTAATATAAGAAATAATAAATATAAAGGTAAACGTAAAAAATAATGTAAAAAAACTATATATATTATTGAGAGATAAATAAAAAGACTAGTCTTACCTGAAATAGGAATAACATATAAGTTGATTTCATGCATTTCCTCCAGAAATCCCAAATGCGAGTAAATGATGTGCTCTGCTGGCCATGTACTACATATGCAGCACAAACATTGAAAGTATGCGAGTTTGAGAAAAAAGTTGAAGTGTACGCAAACCAATAGCAGATTCCAATGGCTATGATATGAGCGAACGCGGAGATTATCTCAAATTGTTTGCACCAATTTATTTGTTTGGCCGCTCGCGATCTGAATTGGATTTTTCATAAACTGTAAATAGGAGTGAATGAGTCACAAACATAAAGCTAACAAACATTTGCCGTTAAGTGGAGAAACAACAAATGTATGCGGAATGCGGTGTAACTGTGCTGTAACTCCACTCTGCGCTAATCGTAGAGCACTACGAAAGAGCACAACTGCCAGCAAATAAATATTCACCGCTGTAACAGTAACTGATAAAAGCAGGCAAAAGCGACTTTTGTGAATGGGTGTGATGCGTGCGAGTGTGATCAAACAAAGTACATCTCGCTATTAGTTACCGTTAATAGTTTCAATCATTTCATACACCTTACAGCCATATTTATTAGTCAGCTCTTCAAATTGTTACCTTCAAATCGCGCAATCTTATCAATGCTAAGTAACCAATAACACCACTTGTGTGCAGCAAACATCATATATTTAGCATTAATTTTTAGCGTTTACTACGTTGTTATTCAATTATGACTTCATAGCTAAATATTTGCAGTAAATCGGATGGCTCTCCATCACAGGTAGACTCAAAAGTTAGACTGAAGGCTAAACATGCAAAACCACATTAGCTCAACATTAGCTCTTCAGCCATCATAATAGCTCAAAAGTCAGTTTCTGTTTAAAGTCTCACAATTCTTCACAACTTCAACATTTTCTCAATTATTTGATTTGTCTTCAGTTTATGTTCATAGCAAACGAAAAGCCAATCTATCTTCACGCGAAATTTGCGTATATAAAGCATAACTACAAAGTTTGTAAAGTAAATAAATTTCTATTCACGCGATGGTTTGAAGCGAGTAAAGGGATAGAAGAGGGAAACTATTATTTAAGAGAAATGCAAAAAAAAACTTTATGTAATACAGTATAAGGTTATAAGTTCTAACTTTACAACATTATTCCCTTCAAACTACAATTTTCCCTTTTTTAAATATTAATTATGATGAATGACAAAATTGTTTGGTTTCAAAATATTGAACAATAAAAATCAATTTAATAGAAAATGTTCGTTTTAATGCTAAAACTTTTTGAAAAAAAAGCGAAAATATTGAAATACATTTCAAATTTGTCCAAAACATATAAAATAAATTATAAAAAGTGTATTTATTTAAAAATATATTTAGTAAATAAATTATCTAATTTTTAATTAAGTAACTCTAATAACTAATAATAATACCGGAATGCTATTGTAATCAAAATTATATTTTATCATATACTTATGTTGTGTATATAGGATAAGAGGCATGAATAATCAATAAATAAGATACCAAAGATTATAAGGTTAGGTTTAAACTTAGATCGGGTTCAAACATCCTTTATTGCAATTGTTAAAGAAAGTCAACTTAAAATAAAAATGCTTGTAATCAAACATGAATTTAGTAAAATATTAAATCTAGAATCAAAAATATTAATCCATGTTATGCTTATATCACAATTTTTTGGAAAATTTCTAAAATGTAATTCTTTAACGCCATATTATATTTTATTAAATGTCTTCCTTATTTAATAATGTTTAAAATTTTGTAAATTTGTTTCCTTTCCTTTATTGCAAAACATTGAATATTGTTAAGCTGTCATTTGGTTTAAATTATGTCATACATAAGATTAGCAAATATCTAACCATTTTTATTTATTTGTATCTTAATT
>JAQIYA010002210.1:0-10401 GCA_034699355.1 Microtritia minima
TCTTACTGTTCTGAAATAACGTTGTTTTGTGAGTATTGTAAAATACGCGGTTTCTTTCCGAAAATCGTGATATATGTAAATTAGTAATATATACTAATATAATTTAGATAATTTAATATATTTTTGGTTTTTCTTGCTTAAAATAAAAATATTTCATATTTAAGATATAATCCAAAACAAGATTTGAAACTTATGCAGTCTGAGATGAACCACAATTAACCTTAATTTGGTTGTTTGTAAAACTTGTGATTCATTTACATAAATAATTTTAAAAGTATTAAAGCCATTAAATTAATTTATTAGAAATGTATTTGATTGCAATTTTTAGTTAATTAGTGTATAAATAAATAAATATACAGAGAGAAGTAGTAGTAGAGAGAACATTCATGGATACGTTGATAATTTGAAAAGATTGTATATGTTTCTCAAACTATGTAAAATATTGTGATAATGCAGATTTAAATGAATTTAAGGGATAATTGCGGACAAAATATGCTAAAAAAATGTTATAAAAAGTTATGATAGCAACAGAAACAGCTACAATCCAATGCCATTATAATCAAATAACTAGCATTTTAGAAATATGTTGATTATAAAGGGGTGTTCATTATAACGGATACGTGTATATAAAATTTTCTAGAAATTATATTTGTTGGTTATAAAGGAAAGTTGATTATATAGGGAGCTGATTCTAATGGCAGTCTACTGTACAGACAAACATAAATGCAATCAAAGCTCATTATGGTTAACATTGTTTCTCATTAGAGCAGAAATATGATTACAGCGAAATGCGTAGCCGTTTAGATGATTCAATATAATGATGTCAAGCAATGCTTACCTCTCATAAACTTATTGTAATATCTTATGTCACATACATCTGACAAATTTTTGTGATTAATGAAGGCCTGCTGTCGTGCTCTTTCCATAGCATGACCTTTTGAAAACATGGCTCGTAATCAAGATTTTCGCTCTCAACTTATGAATGCAATGTTATAGCGATAACATTATATTGTATTATTATATGTGAAGTGTGTTTCCCTAATTTATCATTATTAAAGAGTTTGATGTTTTAAAACAAGCATCAAATTATGGTAACTTTTATTTGATTGTTAATATTGCACAGTCCACTGACAAATACTTTGGATAACGGTCTATATAACGGTCTTGTATTTATTATTAAAATATTAATAATCGAAAACTTTCACAACGATTAATCAATATTTTTCGGCTTTCATATGACTTCCGTTTGTACACGTTTTCGAAAAGGTTTTGCACAGCAATAGTAATTTAAATTTATATTAAATTGTGCTAAAATTTTGATCTAATATACATGTATTGTAAAACTTATGCAATTGATTGACTTTTTGATAATAAAATACAAATAAATGCTTTTATAAAACAATGATTAATCTTTGATAACAAGTGTGCAAACTTTGTTCAAGTCTTTTTAAAAATGTTTGAGTTAAGTATATTAGAAAAGTTTTGAGTGCATACTTTTTAAAACAGGGGTTAAAAAAACTGATGTGTTATTTTGTGTCTCTTATGCTAAAATAATGAAAACAAATAGTTTTTGATCGCTGGCGAGTCGCTTCAACCCCCGCTGGTTTGCGCTGAAAAAAACAGTGCGATAAATGATTATTTTTGATTATTTTTAATTTGGCTTATATTAAAAATCTAAATATATTTATTTTTAATATCATTACAATTTTTATTTTATTTTGTACTGAATTTCTATTTGAATCCCTATTATTAGTTAGTTATTGTAATTTAATAAAAGACATTTAAATTAATTTTAAAAGCAATCATTTATCGATTTTTACCATTTGTCTCACTTAACTCGATTGCGATACATTTGGACAAATTTTGTATTTCTAATAGACAAGTGATTTAGATGTCTACTAATTAACTTAATCCTAATGTGTTTATTGAATTAAGCGCTATTTAATACTAAACAAACATAAATTAAATTTGAAATTACACCAATTGTATGACTCGTGAAAAATACCTTTTCACAGAAAAAGTTTGTATTTTGTTTGCTTTAGCATATATTATAATGAATTTATTCTTCTTTATTCGAGTTAAATGAAGTAAAAACTAAAATATTATTTTCTTTGATTCTATAGAATTTTCCATCAATATATTCAGTCCGTAATGTATAGTCTATAGTCTATAGTTTATATACTCTGCTTATATATTCTATAAGGAATTAAATTGGTTTTATATTTTCTTAATGTCTGCTTTGAACCATAAAATCAACAGTTGAATATCTTTTTAAAATTTCTATATTTATATCTAACTTATGTTGAATTCACTGCATAACGCAATAAATATAAATATATATTTTTATATAACAGAGAGTTTCAGGTGAGGCAAACAAATTCATTTATATTCGTAAGTATGAAAAAATTTTACTTTAAAATAGAGAAATAATGGTAAAGAAATCGTTTTCTTTTCCATTTATCCAGAAATGATTGTTAGATAGCAAATGCATTAATGCATAGTGTCTCATATTATGCAATAACTCTTACGCTCACACTTAGTACTCTTTCACACAAAAGTTTCAATATTGTTATCGTTAACCGTTTAAATAAATTAATGATTACAATAGAATTACAATATTATGCAATATTATACAACTAATGAATACCTATTAAACTGACTATAATAGACAAAAATAACAAAACCTTTTGTTATTATTCAATAATTTGAAGCGTGATTATGCTGTTATATCGGTCGGTGTATTCGCTGTAAAAGACCGCAAATACTGCATATCAATATAAGAAACGATGCGTTTCTATTGGCAACACTATCACTCACTTCATAGTACTTTGAGATAATTTATTTTTAATTACGTTATTAAATCAAATTTATTTAAATAATAAAAATATATACCAAAAAAAAAACTGTTTTACGTTTTTATCTTTCGTTCACAATATAAAATTTTAAAGTATTTTAATGTCAAAGAGTTTTCAATTTGGTTTTAGTTTAGACAGATTCTCAAGGGATGAAATTTAAAATAGAGAGTATGCGTTCAAATAAATATAAAGAATGCAGTATTTTAGGAGCTCTGCGTTATTCTATATTAACTCTGTTTCACAAAAATCATGTCATTTTATTTTGATGACAACATTTTTCTGAGTTAAAATCAATTATTTTCTACCAATTAATTAGAAAATAAATTAAATACATATTCTCAACAATGACTAAATTTGTGTGTACACAGCATTAAGCAGAACGAGCTAACAATAGATGCAGTTATTATTCAAATAAAATTCAAACTAAAAATAGCTCTAAAGAAATAAAGAAAACAAATAAGTTTAAAATATTATATAGTATGGCTGTTACAGGTAAAGCAATATATCATTTTGGCTTTTTGGCTATCATTCTAAAAGATTGAATTCTCGAGTGACTCTAATCCAATGCGAGTCACACAAAGTAAGTTATACTCGCAGGTAGTAATGTCGTCATATCATATCACTTTTGCGCAAAAATCAATAAATCCTAACTTTTCAGTTTGTATGCATTGAGCGCACTGTACCTTATCTGTTGTTAAGTTTACAGTTATACCTAAAAATATCACAGCTTCCGAAATTACACTCTGATTGTTTGCTTGCGTTTTATCAATCGCTTTGTCACACAAAGGAAATAATTATTTGTTAAAAAAATCCAATTCTATAGCATCGGCAATATTGCAGAACCACATGATAATAGTTTTAATTATTTTGCTTATTTCATGAAATACAGTTGTAATACACTTCTTTCCAAAGCGATGTAATCCTTCAAATTTAAGTCTCGTTTATAAAGTCGTGTATGGTTTAAAACGTATGCAAAATTATTTTCAAATAAATATAAATTCAAAATTAAACTGCTCTGCTATTCATTTTAAAGTCAAGATGAGATTTGATATGAATTCAAACACTAATATGCAATAAAAGCCTTAAGGCTAACGATTTCATTATTCATGACACAGGTTTGACACAACTAATCTTTTTTACACCTTTTACATGTGGAATAAAATACACGATTTGATAAGTATTTTTCAATTTTATTTTATATTTATTGAAGTTAGAACTTTATGTGAGTTCAAAATATTAATTTTTAAAATAAATAGATTGTTATAATTGCGTACAAATGTATTGAAATGTAATGAATACACAGATTGTATCTGTAGATTAGATAAAGTACAGTCAAATGAAATAAATCTATATAAAGCTTCTATTTATAAAACATAATAGCCATTACAATATATTTTTGGTATACAAAACTTGCACACTTATTGGGCTCTTTTAATAAAAGAAGATATTTTTTTGAAAGAATAATTTTAATTTTAATTTTACTGAATTTAGATCTTATGTAAAATATAATGGAAAAATGTTAAAATCTGTTAAATCTTAACAATACATATGTAATATGATTTTAAACAAACTATTAAATCACTGTCTAAAAATTTTGTCAAGTTTAGTAAATGATATTCTAATATATTCGTCTTATTTTGAAAAATTTTCAATATTTGAAAAAAAGATAGAATTGGTTTACATATAATAAACAAAAGTGAAGTTATATTTAAAATAACATTTAAAATTTAAAATAACGAATATATAAAATTTATTATTAAAATGGGATTAATAAATAACACGGACGTTAGAAAATTCAAGGAATGGTTCTGTTTAAGCTGTAATATTAAATTTAAACACGACTAAATAATTTTATATGCATTTACTTGAATATCTTGCTTTTAAATATTAATAGCTTTAAAAACAAGTTTGTAATTTGTTGAACTAATATGTATACAAAAATCATAAATTAAATAAATAATTAATAATATGCAAAAATTTTATTTTAAAAAGAGTATACTCTAATTCAACGTTGATAATCAAATTTAGTATTTTAAAGAATTTGCAAATTTCTCAACAAAATCTGATGTCTATGTATAAACTAATCTCTTTTTGTCTTAAAAAAGTTGTAATAAAAAAACAAGAATGAATATCCTTATTGTTGATCCTCATTGGTTATATAAGACTACACTTCTTTCAAGCTTTTTGTTATTTTTATCATACTTTATATGATATATTCATATGGCTTTATATGAATATATCAACAATAATTTCCATTACTTTACTTATAAATACGTAAAACTATTTATTAATCACAAATATCCAACTTAAATATCCTCTTTGACAACTTAAGAGTCAATCAAAATGTCAATTTAATGTGAACACTTGGGTTTCCTTCTATTTATTTTAATTTATTGTTAGTCTGTAAGTGTCTTTAATTTAACATAAAATTTGGTTCAATATATAAATAACAAAATTTGATTTAAAAAAATATGGTAAAACAAGTATTTCTCGGCCAAAATTGACCAAAAATTATGAAATTAGTCAGAAATGTGTTTATCTTAGATACTGAAATGATATTGTATTAGTTATTATAAATCTGCTCATTTCGGCAAAACCACATTTGAGACATTTGAGCTTTTGACCATCAGATATGTCAAAAGAGATAATAATCCTCCAAGTGAGCCGAAACTTCGATCAATTGAGAAGTATTTCGATCAAATGAAGCGTGAGGTGTATGAACACAATTAGGAAGCGACAAATTTTCAAGATTTAGAGGATAGGATTCTAGAAAAGATTCAATAAAGTAGTCCACAGGCTATTGAGAACATTATGGCTAAAGTAAACGTTCGAAAAGCTGAAGATATTGTACCAAACCTTAAGTTAAATTAAAGATTTATTCTTCATCTATAAAATGTTGTATCACTTATTTTCATATGCCTATAAGTTTTTTGACTTATTAAATATTCAAATTAGTGCCGATGTTTTGTCATATATTTTTATAGTAAATAAAATAAAACATTTCGGTCAGATTGTTATGGCCTTAAAGATGACGATAGTGTGGTCCGAGAAGTAGACAATGATCTCTAGAGGTCAGAAGTTTAGAATAATCGATGTGAACACTTCATGAATTAGCAGAAATTTGGTTTATTCAGTTATAATTGGTAATAATGACTAATACATCGTTGATTAAAAAATAAATATTTTTCGGAAAAATTACAAATTTGTATTAAATATAAGCCTTTAATTGCTTTTATACATTTTTTGAGGTTAATATTTTTAAGAAGTCTTAAGAATGTCGACTGCGCTTAATAGCTATTCAAAGACTTTTAATAGAGTTACTTAATAATTATCTATTTAAAAATGTAATTTAAAAATTATTTTGAGTTAATCACAAAATAATCTGTAAGTAAAGGTGAAAATATGTTAAAACTATATTAATTGAAATGTTTTAAAATAGCTTACACTTTTCTCTTTTAATTAAATCTTTAGCTTAATTCATAATAATATTATAAGAGAAAATCTATTCTCTAAATGGCAACTCTATATAATAATCTTTATATATTTTAAAAATTTCTAATTAATCTCTTAATACTCTTGCGAATGATTATAAATTAAATTAATGCATAAAAATCGTTTCTAACGCAACACTTACTAATTATACAATATTTTCAATAATGTTATATTAATATTTTCGCGGTACAGTTACGAAATTTACATAATATTTTACATTTTGAACACTAATTAGCTTTTTAAATAAAATCACATAAATTTTTTATGCAGTTTTTTTAGTTTTATTTTAATAAAAGACAAATTATGACTTCAATTTTTTCATACAAATTGAATTCTAAATTTTATTAAGAATTAGCATTTACTGTTTTAAATAAACGGGTTATTTAAATATACACGAATATACATGAATATGTAATTTTATGCTGACCACCTGAACAAAATTTCTACCCAACTGACCCAACATTAATTGAATCAGCAATTGAATTAATATTTCTGTTATTTTAATAAACCAATGCAATCGAATAATGCATGCAAAACTATGCTTCAGCCAAATCTGACTATAAGATAAATAATTCAAAAAATTTTCATTTTATAAAATAATATTATACTATATAATTTTGAATAGGTCTTTACAAAGCTAATTATTAATTATATATTTATGTCATGTAAAATTGAAAACAATATTGCATTAAATATTAAAAATAAATTTTTAAATCTTGAAAACATTTATAATTTTATTATATTAGTTTATTAATTGCTTAAATAAACCTTTATTTGTAATTAAAAATCTATTACAAATTTTATATTGAATTATTTATTGTAAAATTGGCATAAAAAATAGTAAATTATACTTATTATAAATATATTAATATTATTATAAATTATTAATAATTTAGAGTTCAATTTATTTTCTGAATGTATATTTTTAGCATAGATGTTAAAAATATGTAAAAATGTCGAACTAAAACCGTAATATTCAGAATCAATGTTTCAAACTCATTCTCAATCATTGTTTTTATTTGTGAATATTATTCAAACCTTTAGCACTTTATCACAAATGTAGGAATTCTTTCTATGAGATAATTTATAGTAATTAGAAAAGCCTGGGGATAAAAATTATAATGAGGTAACTCACAAACTTTCGACTTTAGGAAAATCGATGAATAACTTTTTTTAGGTTTTTAAAATTTAATAAATAGTGTCATCAAAAAATAATATGCTTTAGGTATTGAGCATTATTGAGCATATATACAGAGATGTTTCATTGTATTTTCATTATAAAATAATAGATTTATATAAAAAGATTTTATGTTTTCACTATGTTGTGCACTAATATCTTGTAATCTTTTCAGCTAATTAACAATTTTTAAACTTAATTCGAATCAGCTTTGTTTCACTAATCATTGTGTATTGCGTTTATAACTTGACTCCGAAATAATGTTCGTTTAAATACATGTATATATGAAGCAATACATTAAACATGCATTAAAAGAACTATTAGATGTGGTCCTTCTATGGTTAAGTTTATATCGAAATTTTGATAAAGATTTTAAAAATATAATATTATCTTTGCGACAGTTTTGAAGTTGTTTAGCTTTAATAAAATGTAAATATACTTTGGTTGTGATATGAAATAGTCCTGATTTTACTCGGCATTAATTCTTTGATTTAAAAAATGTTGTTTGGAAAGATAAACTTCCTTTATTAACAAACTAAGCTTTGTTTTTAAACTTTAGTTTAAATTAGGAACTAATTATATTTTTAATTGTTTTATAAATAAAATTCAAAATTTATTTAAATACTATTCAAATAACAAAACAGCGATAATTAATTTTTTTAATAAGAAAACACAAAGTTAACATCCCTTTACTGTGTTTGTTATGTTGTCTTAATTTTAAAAATTAATTCTCAATAAACAAACAAAAAATACTAAATATTTAAAATTCAAAATAAAATTTATTAAAATATTTGTTAAAAATATAGATATATTAAGTTATTTTGCATATATTTCTAAAATAATAATAAACTTTGCAAATAAAATGTTTAAAACAGTGTTTTTAGAATAAACACTATAAATACCACACGAATATCTAACAATAGTTTGACATTGCAGTGCTCAACAATGTTAATATTATTTTATTGTATGATAAGAGTTTAACAATAGCCCCATTACAATGGCTATCAATTGCACAATTGAAAGATAACACAACTTCATATTAAAATAAAACTTTCGAATGTATCACATTGTTGTGGCATAAAGGGTGGTACAGATTAATATATAAATACGTAAATTGATGGACCAAATTCTATTTAATAATATTATTGGGAAATATTTAACAAATATGTTAAGCAAATTGTTTTAAACATATGAAAATATTGTCCTATTCAGTAATTTATAATATTATAAATTAGAAAATTTTCAATTAATATATTAAAATTTTTCTCAATAAATTAATTTAATCTAATAAATTAAATTATTAAAATGTTAATATTAAAGTAAGATTTAAATTATTAAGATTAGAAACACATAAAACATAAGCATATATTTTTTACTATAGAATCAATAAGTCAGACCTAAAATGCCTATAAGTTATAACATAACATCGTAAATCATTTAAAGTGACTAAATTCACTTTTAAGTGAATGTTGACCATATTTTTGATCAGCTGTTGTATACTCACAAATAATATATCATTAGCATACAGTTAATAGTTCTAAATTTTTGAATATTTAAAATATTTGAATAATTAAATTAGCTCTGCATTTTTAAAAGAATCTGATTAATGCTCTTTTGAATCTCAATTTTTTAAACGCCTAAGTTTTTGCAAGAATTTTTAGAAATGTTATTTTGCTATATTTTCTTAATTATATCATATATATTATATTATATTATATTATCTAAAATTGAATAATATATCTCAAAATTATAATTATAATCATAATAATTATCCTATTATCTCTAAAACTTGTTAAAATAATTGAGCGCGTGTTTGTGAGTGCGTAGGTTATCAACAATGATTTTTTATTGTTGCGTAAAATTATTTAAAAGTACTAATAATAGAGAAAATTATATTATTAAAATATAAACTTTTAAAATTTCAGTTTTAGTAAAATATCCCTACATTTATTTATGAAAATTATGTAAACAATTAGTAAAGTAGTGATTTTAACCTGAATATGAACGAGCCTAGTATTAAGAATGTCAAGCTTAGGCTCATAAACTTTGAGCCTGACCTCAGACTCAAAGGTCTTCTGAGTTGTGCTTAAGCCTAGGATAGCCTGTGCTTAGCACTAACGAATTCGTAAGTCACATAATTATTTTTTAAAACTGCATGCACAACCCTCACCGTATAGATTAGCTTTAATCAAAATAAGTTAATAAATTTTATATGCTTCTAAAATTAATTGTGATGAATTATTAATCTTAATAACAAATTATAATAATTTAAAATAATAATATTTATATACCGGTAATAATTAATTCACTAAAATTAATTATAACGACAATTTTACATAACTGTATGTGGAAAATATTTGTTAAGTTACATTTTTACAAAACTATTTGGCACATTCTGAATATTAATTAGCAATAATAGCAATTATAATCCATTTTTATTTTACATTAAACCTTAACGTTCCCGTATATCTTTATTGGTTAGTGAATAATTTACCGAAATGTAGTTCGAACTGTAAAAATGTAGCTAAAAATTGTTCCAGATTTTAAATAATTAATTTTATTGAAAAGTTTATAACTCGCACAAAATTTTTAAAACTTAGATACAGAAGAATTTAAGTTTAAGAAAAAATAATAACATTTTTGAAAATCAAAATAAAAATATTTGATATTCGCTATTTATTAATTTGATAGTATTTGAAAATTACAATGTATTAAATATAATGAAATATAGTTAGTATTATATTGAAATATTGAAATATATAGAAAAATTACTCAAACTAATTGACATTAAATTTATTACATTGTAAAAATTAAATACTTTATAATATCATTTTAATTATTGATACCAATTAGCATAACCTTTGTATTTTTGTATTT
>JAQIYA010002211.1:0-10400 GCA_034699355.1 Microtritia minima
TGCGCCATTCACGCCAAACGTGTGACAATTATGCCGAAAGACATACAACTCGCGCGTCGTATTCGCGGCGAACGCGCGTAAAGCGTAGACACTCGTCATCACTAAACGGCCCTTTTTAGGGCCACACATATCGCCGAAAAGGCAGACTTTTAATGCTTTGTAATCGAAAATACATTTTATTTGTTATACTCTGTCATACGATAGCATACATGAGCTGATATGTAATAATGTTCTGATAAATACAAACAATAGTTATAACTTGTAGACTGTGTTGTCGTCGAGAGTGTCGTCGAGGGTGTCGTTCGTTGTGTTCTGTTGTGTCGAAGCGGTGGTGCACTGGAAGCGACCTCTCGTTTGGCTGTTGGACTCCTTCGAGGCGAGGCTCGAACTCGACTCACTGGTGGCCACGTTTTCGCCCGACTCGGCGATCGTGAAGATCTCATAAGCGGCCGGCATTTTGTAAGCGTTAGGGTTAGCGGTGTTTTGGTTCTCGAGTTTGCCTAAGAATGTGTTGGTCGGCGACGCGTAGTTCACGCAGTACTCCCTGTTGTCGATCCAAGACGGGAACTCTTCCTGTTTGACCGCTCCGTTCGCCACCTCTTCCTTGTTTCCGATGCTATTCCTTCTCCACGGAAGTGTGGTCTCCGTTACGGTCGACGGCTTCGGCTCTGCGGGCGCTTTGAGTTGAGGCGAGGCTTGAGTTCGCGCCGTAAACATGATTACGCCGTCCTCACTATCGCTCGCTGGGCGTCAAAGCTATTTAGTAATTGCTAGTTAATCAATGTTTAGTTAAGACTCACGAAAATCATTTTTGGGTGATATGGGGCTTATGTGAAGCGAGCCGTTGTCGGAGACGGTGGGCGAGAGATCGTTGAATGCCTTTTTCTGGTTGTGATGCTTTCGCTTGTGATGCCTGTGTTGCTGTTGACTAATCATGTGTCGGATTTGCATTCGCATCTGGTGTTGAAATGGCGGGTGAAGTGTGTGCGGCTCGAGTAAGTCACTGCGACTGTAACGACGAACCTGTCAACGATTGCACGAAATTACAATTTAGCATTTATATACAAATTATGATTATATCATTAAATTTAAAAATATTTCATTTCAAATGTAAGCTCGACTTTGGTTTTTTCAATATATTTGATGTGAAACTGAGTGTCATATTTTTTTCAATTCATATGCAATTCTGATATTTTAGATGACAATAGTTCACGACAACTATATTTAACTTTTAGTTTGGCATAAAGTTATGAACTAATTTTATTTCAATTTAATATTTAATCGTAATATCATTTGATGCAATTAAATGCTGGTTATCAACGGTTAGATTAATAAAAATAAGACAAGCGTTACTATACATTAAATTGTAAGTAAATTCATGTTCTATCAAAGATTTTATTTCAAACATATTTTATCAAATATAATTTATATACAAAAATATAATTTGCTTAAAAATATATGTTCATATTTTTCTATTTAGTGTTTCGAGTCTTGTGGCTACTAATGACTCGATTTGCTATCAATTAATTTACGACACACTACTGATGTCAATTTTCGTTTTTAAAATTAAAAATAGTGCTATAAAAATTTATTAGCACATGAATGTTGCAAAAAAATGTTTAAACCTTTAGAAAATTTATAAAATTGCATATAAAATAGTATAAATTCAATTTAGTAAAAGTAAATTAAGATTAATCCGTACTTTGTTTATATTAAAATGAAAATTAGTTGAATTAAATTATTATGAATTTAGAGCTATAAGAAAAATAGTTAAAATAGTTATTAACCTTTTTGACAGGTTTAAACATAGCATCACTAAGTATATGATGTATTTCGGCATCTGCTAAATCTTTATAACTGGGAGAATAGGCTAAGTTTCCGATATCGAAGTTGAAGTTACTATCATTCAAGTCGATCGGTATAGCAGTGGATGGCGACACGTCTGAAGAATTGCATGTGATATTTGCCAAATTGGTTTGCGTGTACGTACGAAATAGTGCTGAAAGCGATTTATTTGTACTCAAGAAATGATTATTATTACTGCAAGTCATCGCCAAATTTTGTTTGCTGACTATATTCATAGCGTCCTGAAGATTCAGTTTTGAACACGTTTCAAATATTTTACGACCAGAATTTCCCATTTCATTGCTATCTCGTAAAAGCCATACTCGAAGATATGTATTATTAAAACGTCGAAATCTAGAATTATTAAATTTAATTACTTAAATAAAGTAAATAAATAAATACAAAGACAGTGCTTTAATAAAGCAACTATTTTTGGTTGCATTGCTTAATGAAAATTAATTAAAGAAAGTATTGTTGAGAATTTTGTAACTTCAATCTATTTCAGTCGTGATTATTAAAATTCATTGCCGAATAAAATGAAATCGTATTAAAACAGGCAATAATTCAATGCTTGTTTCATTATTAATAAATTTATAAAATTCAAGTTATGAATCATTGATTGAATTGAATTAAGCAAACTATTATTTTAATTTGATCAAAATTACCCTAATTTACAAATAATAATCCGCACTTATTACTAAAGAAATTTTTAAAGTTATCGATAAGTCAGTAAATATTTTTGAAATTTATATATAAAGTATTAAAGTAATGTATATAAATAATTAAACTCACTTATCTCGAAGCTTATAGTTTCCAACCATCATTCCTGATATATCTTCAAGACCAGCCATTATATGATCCATTAACTATTATAAAAATAAAATAATTAATTTATATTAATTTCAAGATCTTTTATAAATTTTATTTTACAATAATAGAATTAACATTAAGTTCGAGTAATCTTTCGGAACATTCACTTTCGGAGAAATCTCCCAATTTATGAGAACACTTAGCTTATGGGAGATCATAATTTATTAATCATAAACACAACTAAACACAAATTTTCTCTCTTTTAGCTAAAATTTATTGAAATTAAATTAAATTTGTTAAAAATTTGAAAATTTAATCTGTAATAAAAATAAATATAATCAATAATAATAATTATTATTATCATTATTATTATTATAAACAAAAAAGTTTCTATTGATTAAAAAATTTGGTCGCTTATTAGTTGGTCAGTTGAATCAAAATGTATGAGATTATTATACATAATATTATGTATAATAAAGTAAGTACTTATATCATAAAAAGTAAAGCAGTTAAAAGAATAGTTACTCTCGTGTGTATCCTCTCATTCATAGATAAGTCATACTTGTTAGAGCGCTTAACGTTCAATATTTTAACGAGTGCTCCGACTGTCATACCTATTAATAATTATTATTGTTATAAATGAATTTATAATGAGTTTATAATAGTTAAAATAAATACCTTGAAGAAAGACAGTGAAATAAACGACAGCTATAATAGTTGTGACCATCATTTTTTGAGTTTGAATGATTTCTTCATTAATAATTAAAATCAATGCAAAAGCGACGGCTCCTCTTAAGCCGCCGTAAGCCATAATAAATTGTTCGACTTTATTAAGTTTGTGAAGACGAAATTGATTGGCTATTGCTGTCAACACAATAACTCCTGAAAAATTATTTCGATTAAAAAATTAACAGTAAGTATGGGTTATTCGTTATGAATACCAATAGTTCTGTAAATTAAGCAGAATATTATTGTTAAAACCACAAAAGGAGTGTTCCAGTGGTGATCATCATTGACTGTACAAACACCGAGAAATACAAAAATAATAGCTTCGGCAGAGTTGGCCAGCATTTTCATTGCGTATTTTAATGTTGTGTGAGATTTTTGAGTTATATTTTCTTCCACATAATTTTTCATCGTTATTCCACAAAATGTTAAACTAATATCAAA
Organism: Microtritia minima; assembly: GCA_034699355.1. Taxonomy (NCBI): domain Eukaryota; kingdom Metazoa; phylum Arthropoda; class Arachnida; order Sarcoptiformes; family Euphthiracaridae; genus Microtritia; species Microtritia minima. The sequence goes on from JAQIYA010002211.1 coordinate 3,826, forward strand.
ATAAGAACTTATATGAAAACATCTCAATCAATATCATTAAATACTAATCTTAATATTTAATTTGTAGACATTAATATTCTCGCACGCAAACCATGTCTGACACTCAAAAAATAAAGGAAAGCAGTCGTCACACAATGTGTTATTTAAGTTAAACAATAATTTCTTTGCAATACTATTCTTATAATTATAATATATAATATATCCTAATTAAATATTGTTTTTTAAAATATATTCTGATGGAAATCATCACAAAATGTGCAAAAAATATTAAAGTGTTTATACTTTTTAATCTTTCATAATATGTAATTAAATATAATAAATACGAACAGTTAAAAATAATGATAAACAAACTCAAGTATCGGCACTTTATGGAAATTTAAAAAAGAAAAATTTGAATACATTAAATATTTTCTCAAAATAATTAATCAAACAAATTTACAATTTGAAATTATCCTAATTTTATATTTAAATATTAAATATAAATATAATATTTAAATTTTATATTATATTTATTTTACACTTTTAACAGTTAAAACATCAACAATGAGTGGCCAAATTTTGATATGGCAGTCATACGTTCGACGCCACAAACATTTTAGAGCAAACATATAGCGAATACCTGTCTGTGCGAAGACTAATGTGACTCTCACTATGTAATAGAAAAATTGATGAATCAGAATGTAGAATAATTGTGAATAATTCAATTCATTGGTTTGGTTTGAATCTGGGATAGTGATAGTGATTGTTTGTTTGGACTAATTGTTTGCAAATATAAAAGTAATATAAAAACTGATTACGGTTGACGTTTTGATGTTATGATTGATGATTATGACTGATATTATTGACTCATTGTTTACAAAATTATTTCGTTTTCCGATACCTTCTTATATTTGTGTCCAATTCTAATGTAAGAGCATTAGAATATTAGAGCATTATTTTACAAAAGCATTGGATCACGAAATTAAGGTTTAATCTCGAGCTTATAAGCATAACTCAAAATTCTTGTGAATTTGAGTTCGAAGCTCGTGCTTATAAACTCAAAAAAATAGAATCGAGCCTCACGTGCACTACTGCTCACATCGTATTATCACTGCTTGTAATTAACATGATTTATGTTATAATCAAATCAAAATTTATAATAAATTCTAGGTTTAAAGTAAACTTTTAATTATAAGTTTTAGAAAAGGCATTAATTCTATTCCAAATTAGATAAGGTATCACTGAAAGTGATGTACACTCGTTAAAATTTATTTTGGATCGGAAGTGAGTGCTCATATTAAATATACATATGTGTTGGCCACTCACTACACCACTACACTTATAACGCTTATAGTATGGCCATCACATATGTATATTCAATATAAACGCACACTTCCGATCCAAAATAAATGTTAACGAGTGTACAATGTATTGCGAGCAGTGATATATTTAAAACTTTATTATGCCTTAAAAATTAAATAAAACTTTGTAAGAAACGCACATAATTATGCATTTTCAATGTAGTAATTGAGCGCGTTATCTATAAACTTAATTTTAACCTAAAAAGCAGTGCTTTTATAAGAGAGCGATTTTGTTGGGATTTTACGATAATATTGAAATATGTAAAGATAAAAATAGAGGCAATTGAAGTGTATATTTGATTGAATACCACTCTTTCATTTTTATTTGGGTGGAGTAATGGCTCAAATTTTATATTTTACAAATATTAGAGATTTAAAGTAAATTTAAAGATAATTTAGATACAATATAAAGCAAGACATTAAATTAACCAAAACTTTAACTTAACATCAATAGCTTAATAAGAAATACAAAATTGATACATAAATAAATTTGAATAACATAAACAGTATTTTATCGATTTTTAAAAATAGATATTTAGAATAATTGTCAACCTTAATGAATGGCTAATAAGACCTCGGATTACCTTATCAATTATAGACATTATATTTTTAATTATGTTATTAACAAAGTAGAAGTTTATTTATTTAAGCAGTTCCGAGCAAAAGGTCACTTAAAGAGTAAGACTAATTTGATTTAAAATGATTGACTGCCATATATGGCTGTCTCATAAGTAATATACTGCCCTTCATTATTCAGTATTTATACCGAAAGCGTGCATATAATGTCTAAATTTTATGCGAGTTCGATCAAAAGATTATACACTGATTATGTTATACTAGGAAATCAATTATTTAATTTGATCTCAATAGCAATTTAGTTCAAAGACAACTTTCATGTTCAACATTTTTGCATTATAATCAAAATACATAAATTTCGTAAATTATACATTTAATCCAATTATTTCTTAATATAATTCTTATTAAATCAAGAATGAGCACACAAATGAGCTAATTTTAATATTAAATTATATTACTTGAGGTCCATAACAACTCAAGATGAATATTCATGCGTAATATAAGGACTCACTTCGTTCGCGTTTTCTGTATTTTAATAATGACTGCGTTTATTTCAGCTTTAAAATAATACTTTTAGAACTCTTTAACAAATATTGTTAAAGATATATATTGTTGAAAATTTTTAAATACATAAAAATAGTAAAGTATTGTTGAAGAGTATTTTCTGTGTTAAAAATTGTTAAAATTCGAATTTTAAAAATTTTTAATACCGATATTTAGTTATTTTCGGTAATAATAATAATATATATATAAAACTTTATTATTAATATTGATGATAAAGTTTTACCAATGATAATAAAGTACTATACTATAGTCACTAAAGGGTGATTTTTTTTCGTGAAGCTACTCGTTAAGGCGTTTGCACACTATTTTTAGCAAAATAACGTTCTCAGAGATTTAGCAAATTTTTAAAAACATTGAATAAAGTTTAAATGTATTGTTCTTTCTTAATGTTATTAAGAAAGACATCACAGTCAACGTTATTTGACTGAAATAGTGGACAAACGAAATCTGCATATGAGTAAAGCTAGTAATGAGTAGCTTCACGAAAATAAATCACTCTATAGTATATAAAATATATTAATATTTAATACAGTATGAATGACATAAAATGCAATTACATGTAAAGACACATAAATTATATCCATTAAATTTGTATATACGTGCAAATATTATTAATTACAATATATATTAAATTTAAGCCAAAAATAAGTTCTAAATTACTGAAAGGAATAATTATTTATATATGATTAAATACTATTATGTAGTTTATTATATTAATATATAAATAATTAGATGATAAAATCGTAACCATAATTCAAAACAAAGTAACAATTCTAAATTCGAATTTTAAATTCGAGAATTTCATTTCTTAAGATGATATCTGGATTTTCAAGATCTTTAATTAATCATTAGGATACGTATGTTCAAGCATTTGTCCAATTTTTTTTTATTTCGTTTAAATTTTACTTTTTACTTGAGTTCTAAATTTATAAAAACAAATAATTTAAGCCTTATTTATAAATACTTTAATAAGATAAAACCAAATGTTAATTAATAAACTGAAAAAATGTTTGAAGAAAACTTATATATGATTGTCTAACCTTAGATTAAAATTTGTAACTTGTAATAGTATTATTTTATGTAGAAATTAGTAGTTATGTTGAAAAGAGTTTTAATCAATATAAATATATTATGAATAATAATTGCGGTTTTATAACAATTTGCGGTTAAGACAAAATTTAAATGTTTTATATTTTGATAATTTAAAAATCAGACTAAGATTAATTGAAGTGCCATTAATATTATTTTTAAAATAAGTTTTAAAAATCAAATCAAAAGTACAAGTTAACCAATTTTATAGGTGGAAATAATGAAAATTTGATGGCAATGAGCCATTGTATTATATAGTAGAATATTTGTAATTATAATCATTATAATTGTTTAATGAAAAATATTACATTCTGAATCACGACTTCAAAATAATAATTAAATCAAATTAGACAATCAAGAAATAGAAGTTACTTAAGAATAAATTAGAAAAACCATCACTTTTCAAAATCTACAAAAAATTATTGAAAAAATGGCTAAAAATATTACAGAAGGCAAAGACATACGACATTTCAAATCCAAAAGCTAGCTTTTGACAAATTGACAAATTCAGCTCAAAATTTTGCAGAATAAATTTTTTTTCTAAACTACAAAAACAGAATATAAACTTTTACTTATTTAATTTACCTTAATTTCACATCGATAGCCCGCACCCATGTATACCCCGCACTACAAAATTTTTCACAAATTACACTTTTTTCATAGATAACCCGCGGGGTGTGAATGTAAAATTAGGGTAAATAAAAAACCAATTAGAATTTTCATTTATAAAGAGTTAATTAAGTAATGTTTTTTAACAAACAACCATCGAATTAGCAAAGATTTATGCATTTGATATTAATTGTGATAAATATATTAGTATATTACTTAAGAAATATGTTAATGAATAACCTTTAGTTAAATGTTAATTACAAAAAATAATGATACCTCAATATTCCAGACAAATGAAACATTTCAGCGGAAAGATATGATAAGTATGCCATTACGAACACGAATATAGGCTCAATTATTTTAACGTGATGTGTAAATCTCGATACAAACGCGGCGAGAAAACCCCAAATAACTCCCATAAATGTTCCGCCGAGTGATATCACAAAAAATGAGGCAAATCCAGCAAAATAGTCAATCGGCCAAATGCTTTCGATTCCTCCAACAAATGCCATTTCGGCGTAACCTTCAAACATATGATATAATACCTGATGAAAAGAGGACATGTTTTAAATCAATTTAATTTAACTCTAAACCAATCGATATCTTACCACAGTAACAGCATCGTTGAGCAATGACTCGCCAAAGACTGTTAATCAAAATCAATACAAATATAATGTAAATAATTTAAACATTATATCTGTAGAGAATGTAAAATGTTATATACCTAGTATATAGAGAACTTCATTGACATGAATCTCTTCAAAAACAGCTAAAACTGCCACCGGATCGACAGCAGACACGGTTGAACTTGCAATAAATAATAACATAATCAATTTATTTAAATAAACGAACATTTACTATTAAGTAAAGAATTTAGTATAGAATATAAGTAGTAAATGTTGCTTCAAATGGAAAATACAATCACATAATTTAAATGTTAAGATTTACTAAATTTGCAATTAAAACTAAAAATTAATAAAAATAGTAATTTTTAAAAAATTATATGAAACTCGGTTGTATGCCGATCCATGTTAAACATATTCTATCAATTTTCTATCTAATTTTTGATTAACTTCGGTTATTAACTGTAAACAATGAGCACTAATTTAAATCTTTTAAATTAAATTATTAAATTAAATTTATATTGAGGATTATATTAAATCATCAAATTGAAATTACATTAATTGCTGATAACGATAGCTCAGATCTCGATTCTAAGGACTAGAGGACCAAAATTGTTGATAATAAAATATTTTAAAATTTTGAATTTTCTTTTAAAATCGAAAAAATTATCCCTTAAATCCGATAAGTTTAACACCCTTTAAATTTTTGGCTCAATGCCTACCAGAAGACCCCTCCCTAGTTTTCAGACTTTGGCCATCACTGAATGAGTGTTGAGAAATATTTAAGGTAAAAATATTTTGCGAATCATACAAATTGTTGATTAACATCAACAACTAATTTACATAAAAGTCGCAAATTTTATTATCATTTTCGATAATAACGAACTGGATTTGCAGTAAAGAAAAGTTTACCTTTTTTTAGACCAAGAAAAAATAATAGCATAAAATTTCAAACATAAAATCTTTATTATATACTAAAACTAATGATATTATTTAATATTGTAATGTATTTTTAAATGTTAACCACCCATATGTTCATTAAACTTACCCATTGTTACGTAAACCCCTCCCTTTTGTTTATACATTTATGTATAAATCATTGTAAGATAATGTGAGACATTGTAGGATCTGTGCGTCTTTCGTTTAATAGACTCAATAAAGTTAGTTTAAACCTCTAAAAACTTTGTCAACTTATTTCACTATTCGCTAAATATCTTGCAATATTATGTATTTGTTCAGATTTAGCGCACTTCTTAGGCGTTTTTTTTTCACTATTATTGTTTAAAGAGTGACAATAGTTAAATAAACTTTTTTTATTTAGAAACTAATTATTCTGAAGAATTATATGTAATTTTAGCGAAATAACTATAATTTATAAACTAATTTATACAAATAATTTTTTAAAAATCATGATTAAATTAATTTAAGATCTTTGATGGCATAATAATAATCATCCATAAACTCTTATTTTACATTTTTCTTTTTTAAGGCACAAAATTTCTTTTGATATCTTAATTTTTAGACATCCTTATGTTTGTGAGTCAAAATTTCTTTATTTCTTTGATTTGATTTTTTAAAGCAGAAATCAAGTTGTTATTAAGATTCTTGCTATATAACTATATAACTAATGGCTAAGTTAGTCCTTTTATAGATAAAAGTTTTACATTCTTATTTATTTCTAATTCTAAGATATTTGTTTAAAGATATTAAAATTAAATTTATGTTATTTGTTTATTTGTTTCTGGTTGAAAATGGTTAAATAAATATGTTGTAT
>JAQIYA010002212.1:0-10399 GCA_034699355.1 Microtritia minima
GATCGTCCTTTTTTGATTTCGACTGGCAATGCAGTCGAGAGTGGTTGCAATTTCGAAACATCTCTTTTACAACAACAACAACACTCAAATAAGTGCCTCTATGTAGTCGGAGGTAATTTATTGTTTTACCAGTTATTTTCTTATTGATTGTGATGCTATAACACTTATATATAAACAATTCTGTTATACATTTTTAGAGTGCAATGATTTTAGTGATACCAAACTGCCATCAAATTTTATGTACAAATCACAGCCTGATATACTTATTATGAACAACTCAGTAAGTATTCAGCATTTGTTATATTTTATTTACTTTATTAGTATTTCTAAATCGGCTAATAAAACATTTTTCATTTAAATGAAATATAAACGGTGAAAGAATTACAGAAAAAGAGGAGAGAATATATAACATGAGATTATATAAGACGAGATGAGAGTCATTTCATACTTTTTTAATTTGAAAACGGAATCGTTATTTTAGCATTAATAAACTTTTCATTTTAGTTATTCAGCTCTGTTTTGTTCATTTATCGATATCTGAAAAGAGCTTTCAGATAAGCTTTTAGAAAACTCAAAAATCGTTTAAATGATTTATTAAAATAATATAGTAATAGCTACTATTCCAACTTAATTTTTGTTTCTTTCCATTTTGTTAATAATACATTTTAATGTGTTTATACTTTTAAAATAGCTATTTCTCAAATGATAGTTAATGTCCTTTTACTATACATAAGAAGTGTATATGTCTTTTAAATAATGGCGTACGACTCAAGTCAGCTTAAGCTCGAGCTTTAAATTTAATCTTTATGTTTAATAAATAAATAATTTAATAAATAAAGTTTAAGTTCATCTCCAGAACATTTAATCCAAACACTGATAAATTAATCTTTAGTACATAGAGTTGATGCAACTCAGCAGTAATTTAACGTGATTTTAGTAAATTTTTAAAATTTTAAATTAAATTTAATTTAATTTACATTTTAATTGAGGGCCAAAATATAAGAACAAACTCGATGGTACATGTAATGTAATGTTGGGAGAATTTTCGTTTTCTCGTATTTTCATTTTAAAAATTTTAATGAGTATGTTTATGTAATGTTGCTCTTATATGACTGATTACTTTCTTTACAAAATTATATTAACAAAAATTAACTTCTCCTTTAAAACTAACTTTATAAGACACCGCTAAGTATTTTGTTGGGAACGAAATGTCATGTCAATGTTGTTTATTTAAATGATAAACTTTTTTGGTTAAAAAAGATAAGAAAATCTTATTATTGAAAATCTTTAGTAATAATTATTATTATCATTAAAAAATATAGCAAAATTTACTTTATATGCAAAAATTTCTTTTGTGTTTCAATAAATAAAACGCAATTGTTTTCCTAAGCCCTTATACAAACATGAAAATCATGTCAATCACAATGTCTTTAATGGAGATAAACTTGATTCGTGTTCTTTGCTTATGCTCTTGAAGATGTCAGCATTTTCAGCTTTATTGCTATTATAATTCATTAGACTTGCTTTGATTATACCAAATAAGATTAGAAATACAATTTCAAAATTGTTTGCATTAATTCGGTAAAAAAGTATTAATAATTATTTTCATAAATCTTTATTTGCACTCTTTATTTACAAATTTGATTTATTTGTTTAAATTACGCAATTTTATGTCATTTGTAATGAAATTATTAATATTATTTGCAAAACATCAAATTTGTTTATTACTTAATTGAATTACTTAATTGCTATTATAATTTTGTGAAAAATTTGATTTACTTTGAAATTAACGAACTTTAATTCAAGTTTTGCGCAATTTAGTAATTTAGCAATTCTAGCGTATAGAGTTTAATAACTGCTTTCATAGTAATTAATTAGATCAACAATTATTGCAAACTAGTTTCACATCAGTTTTCTCGAAAATGTTTCTGATATAAAATCGTATTACTTTCTGGTGAATAATTTGACAAATTTTAAAATAAAATATGAATTTATATTAAAATAACATTAATCATATTATTCGTGTGTTAATTAAGCGCTCTCTTAGTTTGAGTTTTATGTATCTTATTGTAGAAAGTTTCACATTGTTAATAAAGAGGATAACTCATAAGTCTTATTAGCCTCTAATATAAATGTTTGTCAAGTTAAAGCTCAATTTAAATGACATTAAATTTGGCCCACTTATGGTTCCTTCCCTTCATCGGGGGGACGGACAGACAGACGAACATCTCAAATCCATAGCTAGCTTTTGTTAAAAACAAAATCATAAAATAAATGTTTACACTTCACAAATGAAAGCAATTGTTTCTTTAATTGAGGCGTGGAAATCGATAAGATATTATCTTATAATAAAAGCACGATGTCTTACATTTGATCATTTAATGTTTATTTCAATTTAAATCATTATTTTAAAACTAGAGTATTATTTTTAAACCACTATATAAAATACTCTTAATAAACCTAATATAGGAAAAAGTCATAATAATAAAGTAATGTATTCATAAACATAAAAGAGTATCTTAAATAACTCATATACGATATACACTAATACTGTACCATTGAATGGATATGCAAAATAAATCTAAACTTGCTTTTCATATTTAACTTATAGCAATCCATTTCAAAGTTTTGAAGTAAATAAATGTAAATTTTTCTGGCATAAAGTATATATTTTAAAAATATAAAAGTTATTTACGAATTGGTTCATAACTGTACGATCCAATCGTAATCGTGTTCATGTGATTATGATATGGTTATACGAATAATAATTATTATAAATAATTAAGTAATGAAATTATAGATAGTTGTATTTTCTTTATTTAATTTTTATAATTTTAATTTTAAAATTTAAGTCTTATATATCGCAATAAATGCAATGAATACTAGCAAAGAATTTGATTAACAATTCTTAATATAATAATTCTTTATATTTAAGTAACGATTTGTATAATGATTGATATCAAGCTTTCGCAATCAAATCCACTGCTATGTTATGTTAGAATCATTTTTGTATGTTGTAGTAAAATAAAATAATGGCAAAATATATATGTAATTAAATAACTATTAAATATTATTTAATGAATTAAGTTATTTCGTTGTTTGAACACAATTTAAAAACTTATCATTTTTCTTGAGTGAATCCAACGAAAGTTGATCACAATCAGTGATAACAAGCTTACTCTAAGTTAAAATCTGTTTTAAAAACTCTGATTACTAATATGAAAAAATAATTATCAATAAATTCGATTTTACTTTCGATTAATGTTTTTTATATTGTAAACTTAAAACAGGCTTAATTTTTGTTTTATCAATTTATTATTAGATAAAAAACTGTCGATCCTTTTTAACTTAAATTCAAGATTTTTTAGTCACAATATTAACATTTTTATAAGAATTTTGATGTGCATGGTTTTGATTTATTAATATTAATTAAACAAAATTATATTTTTACATAGTTAAATTGAATTTTATGAGAACAAGAATTTAATAATATTAAAATTCTAAATCTTATTTAATATAAAAATATGCATAATTTCTCATTTTAGGGTTAATTTTTCGTATTAATACAAATTGGAGCAATTTATTGAATATCCAAATATTCCGGTGCTTATACTATTGATAATTTATTTTATTTCAAAATATGTTTGACTAATGATATCAATGATACATTAGTCTTAATTCTATTTTATTTAGAATTTTTTTTAAATAAAAAATAAAATTTATTATTACATTTTTTACAATAATTAAAATTGAATAATAAGTAGATTTTTATTTTTTATTCAATGCGTTTTGCATAAATTTTTGAATCACAGGAAATTTTAATAAGATTGAGTGCATAGACAGGCGTTTTTTTGTTTATCTAAATTTCTTTACATTTTGTCGTCAATTTATTCATGAGATAAAAATACGGGTGTAATATCTTTATATATAATTTTTTTTTATACAGAACATAATATATATGTAAAAACGCGAATTATAAGTATTGAAGTTTTTAGAGTTTATGAACTAAATTTATAATTAAAAGAGTGTAAAAGACTGTTACACCTAGAATTTATAAAGAAAATTTAAATCTTAAACAAATTAAATTTATTACGCCTATTTTTCCATATTATATATTTTTAAAAATGGTAGAAAAGTCAAATAAGTTACACATGTAAAACTTTGTTGAACAAGTCATTTAATACTCTAATTAAGCACAGATAATCCGAATCCATAGATAAGCTGAATTATCAAAAATATATGCAAATTAAAATTTATTCCCAAATAAGCCAAACATCATTATGAAAAAGCAATACTTACTCAAGAAGAGCACATTGTATAATATGTGGTCATAACCTTAGTTTGAGAACACAATCATGAATAATATTTTTGAATTTTAATTAAAAATTTAATCACTAATCACTATATCACTATCACAAATATCCAAACCTCGAAAGCCTTACATAATTTCTTACACAAAAGCTTGATATTTTTGAATAATCAGAAAGTAATGTCAACATTCATGAATGAGTTTTTTAAAAAATTTCTTCATGTATAAACAAACTCCACATGTAAGCCGAATCCACTAATTTTTAAAAATTAATATATTTTCTTTGACAAGTCCGAGTTTATCTGCGCTAAATTAAGATTTATTGTTGAAAATTAATTTTATATTTTTTACAAAATGCAATATTAAAAATCGAACAATTAAAACATGAGCGAAACGAACACTAATATAACCACGAAATTAATAAATTAATTTAATGCCCAATGAAAATAATGTCAAAATCAGTTCATAAAATTCCTTTATTTATTATTAATCTAGTCTTATAATATGCATGAATAAATAAGTTATATTAAAAAAGTTAAGTAAGTCAACGCTGTATGACTTAAATTAATAAAGGAGTTTTGAATTGCTATTTTCTCTCGAATTATTGTCATTTTTAATAGTTTACAGTCTAGAAAGCATTAATATATCATTCATTTTACTGGTTTGATCTTTACGATCGTTACTTGAGCTTCGAAATTATGAGGTCGTTATTTTTATTTTAATCTCCCTTTTAATAAATGAGTTTTTTGCATAATTATTTAAATGTATCATAAACTTATTTTTGTTTTCCATAATATATCGTTCATTATAATAATGTTTTATCTAATTAGCACACAAATGCTAAACTAGTCTTATTCGCAATGAATTAGAATTAAGTACGAGTTATCTCGAATTATTTTTGCTTAATTTTATTTTAAGAGATATTACTTAAAAAGAATTTAAGCTGAATTTTCTATTACATTGTATTGAACATTATATTATATTCAATATTTAGAAAAAATCAAATAAATCATTACTAATTATTTTCGATGAATATAAATTTATATGTATATATTTATTAATAAACTCATTATAATTCATTTCTCTAAATGTTTTAAATTTTTAAGCAAATAATTATATTTCTCTATATTTAGCCATTTCCTCAGGAAAACGATAACTGCCTTCAAGATCATCAAATTATTTGTGACAACGAAATTAATTTAAACGAAGCCACTATAGACTCAAATACTCAACGAGATAATTATGATATACAAACGCAGCAAAAAGTTAAAAGAGTAAACATTATTGTGCCCGTAATGAGTGCTTATTCTCTGAGCACTTTAAACGAAGAGGAGGAAGTATTGTAATTTATTAGCTCTCATCATCGTGTTGTGCCAAAACTGAATTTCATATAACACTATAGACTTAATAAAGTATATTTTATTTGTTTCTTAGATTTTATCTAAAATGCTTTCCGTTGATAAAAATGCATATAAAACAGCTTTATTAATATGTAAATATTAGAGTATATGATAATGTCGTAAAATTATGTATAAGCAGCTATTATTTTTAAACAAATTCATAAAACCGTATATCTAAAGAAGTATACAGAATTAAATCTCTCTCTCTCTCTTTCCTTCTCTCTCGATTCTGTATTATTCTCTATACAAAATCTAAAGAAAGGGGAGAGAGAGAGAGAGAGAGAGAGAGGAGAAGAGAGAGAGAGAGGAGAAGAGAGAACAATGCAGATCAAAATAACTGTAAAGTAGATTATTTGTTAAATAATAAGCTTATGAAGCATTCAGTTCTTCAATTGACTATCTATAAAGTATAAAGATCTTTACTTGTTATTCATATATAACATAATATGATAAATATTTTATATATCATGCATCACATACCATAAAATTTAATTAAAGTTACTTACTTTAAATGTGTTGACATTTATTTATATAAAAATAATTTTTTATTCAATAAATGTCTTCGTTAGTGAATGTGGAAAACACTAATGTCAAGACATAAAAAATTCGGTTATGAAAAATTTTAATATATTATGAAAGTTGCAAAGCATTTGCATTCCATTTATACTAAAGGCCTAACTTTGGAGCTTTTTATGTTCTTAAAGTCTACGATCAAAATTAAAATAAGTTTCAAAAATTTTAGGTATTTTATGATATATAAACAATTTTGTTAAAATAAAAATATTAATTCATTATTTTTCATTATTTAATTAATTAGTCAAATTTACTTTTCACTTCTCATATACAGATAAACACATTATTTTTTATGAATGATAAATTTAATGCTAAAATTTTTACTTACATTCGCACGAATAGAATAAATTAAAAGAGTCGAAGCGACGTAATTCAGACTTACAAAAGTCATTAACTAAGAAGTGTGTCGCTTAGCGTTTTTTAAAATATTCTATTTACCGAAATTTAAACTTGTATTTAAAAAAAGTCAATTTTTTCCAAAATCGCTTTGTTTACTGATAACATTTAATATATTGTACTTTAACTGCAAAAGAAATGCAAATTTTTGCAAATATTGATAAAAACACGAATTGTCATTCGACAAAAAAATCGAATTGCAATCTTCTGAAACAGTGTTCAGAGTTATAGATAGAATGCTTATGATGTGCTCCCTATTTCTGCAAAAAAATATTTCACCTTAAGCTATGAGCAAAAAATACTATTTTTTACTCGTAAAAACACTAACTTACGAGTATATAAGCAGTATGTCATCCACTGGTGCTGTACTTTTAGATTATTCCAAGTATTGTATTACATTTTGATACAGAATAAAAAAATATTTGCATAACTGTAACTTTTTGTTGCTATCATTTTGCAAATATCAATAAATAAGTTTTAAAAATTTAATGAAAATAATATATTATTTTATTACAAAAAGAATTATAAAAATATTTAACGCTTTAATTAAAACATTGCAATATTAATTGTACATTTACTTATTATTTGTTTATATATCAGCAATGATGACGGCTTTACTTTAAGTTTGACATAATTTTAAATATGGTAGTACTAAAAAATAGATGTATCCACTTGTATGGCATGCTTCAAATTGACTTAATTAAGGATCAAACTGTTTTGAACCCATCAAAACTCTACTTTCCAACCAGTCTTACGCCCTGCTGTGATGGTCGGAACTGTTGTGGCGTCGCTCCAGACTGTCCTCCTCTAGTGTTAGCGTTGCCACCACTAACCGCAGCCGCAGGTTTGTTGCCTTGATTTTCTTCTTCTTCGTCTTCTTCGGGCGGGGCTGTGGTTGGAGGCGGTTCGCTATAATTGTTATTTAATTATTTGCATAAATTTGAATAATTGAATAGCTATTGAGTTAATATATTAATGGTTACCATCCTGGAACTGTAGTCGCTAACTCGCAGCGAAGCGCATTCGGGTTAAAGGCCAGACCTGCGGGACATCTCTGTAAGCGAGGATAGCCGCCAACGCAGAGCCAATACCTAACGCAACTCTTTTCTATGAGTACGGCACCATTTGGCACATCCTTGCAAATCGCTGTTGAATAAGCAATTTATAAATAGGATCATGTCATGTCAATCATGGCAATCAATATGTGGGATGCGGTCTGCTTACGATGCTTTTGGCAATCGGGCACGTTGTCGGGCCAATCGCAGGAGTGGAGCACGTCGTTGTAGAGCAGCGAGAATGGACACTGTTGTATGGTTGCGGTGCCGTTCCAACAGTGCCAGTAACGGGTGCACGACGTCGCGTGCGGGAACACGCCGTACTGCCACTGACAGTTGTCGCTACCAATCGGTTGCTCTTAATTGCAATTTCGTTGCATTCAATTGCTTTTCATTTGGCATTAATCACTAATTTATGCTTATATAACTTACGCCCCATTACTCTCGTTCCGTCAGGACAGCCAACTCTATGAGGATAATCACAATGGGATACAAGACCTCTCTTATGGCCGGCAAACGCTAATCCGTTAGGACAGGCTTGAATGATCGCCTCTCCTGTCGATCCATCGCACTCGTAATAGTAGTCACAATATTCTTCGTGCGGAAATAGTCCGCCGTTCTTATTATTGTTATTTCGACATAATTGTTGAGCTGCTTGTCCTGCTCTCGCTTGAGCTAATCCTATATTAAATTGTTTGTAATACAGATTCTATAATAACCATGTTTTATATTATTTATTATTATAAATTTTGTACAACTAGTCATTAAATATAATAATTATTTTTTTATTATATTCAAAACATTTATTAACCAATTTAGTTAAACCATTAACAAAACCTAACAAATTTAGAAATTTAATCTTTCTTTTATTTTTTACATTAATAATTTTCTGTAAAATTATTAAGCATTTAATTTATTTCAAATTATATTCGTGTAAATTAGAATTTAAATTAAAGTTATAAATATTAAAATACAAAGTAAAAATTATATTTAATTATAATTATATTTTTAAATGGATAGTGAATGCTTCAGTAATAAGTGTTGAATGTTTCTTATAATATCGCAGTGATTTTAGTTTTATATAATAAAGTTATATAAAGCTATATATAATAAAGTTTTGTATATGACTATAATACTTATTTTTGAAAATATGAAATTTTATTTAATAATCATTTTCTGGACATACAATTTAAAAATTAATCGTAAAAATAAAAAACTAATTTCAGCAAAATTTTATAAGAATACTTGAATCAATTTTAAATATTTCTAGAATTTTTCGATAAAAAATTGCGATGAAATTCTATAAATATAATTAAATAATTTCGAACATTTCACACTTACCACTATGAAAAAGGTTGGCGAATACAATAATAGCAAATAAAATAAACAACTTCATAATTATTAGACAAGTAGTATTCAAGTTGAAGCAATAGTAGTTACTAGAGATGAGGTCTCATAAAAGTTAGTTACATGAAGCAAATTGAAACAATACATTGACCTCTCAATGCGGCAAAAGAATTAGAACAACAACTTTAAACTGGAACAGATGAACAATTTTTTAAGATACTGAATCAAGATTGGCTGACCTACAACTACGAGGCAGGAGAAATGGGAAACAAATGGCAAAGAAATGGCAAACACGTCCGCATAAAAAGTTATTCTAAAAAGTGAACACATTAACTGCTTTGGATTCATATAACATTCAGATAACATTTATCAATACAGTCGAAACACAAGCGCGACTCATTTCAAAAATGCCTCTTTATTAATATAAATACTTAAATAGATAACCATGTTTTTGCTCATAAATCGAATTTTTATATATTTGATTAAATAAAATTTAGGTCATATTTATATTTATGTTATTTCTCTTTAAATATAAATTCTTCAAATGTTGACAAAATTAAGTTTGATTCCAAAATTATTTCAATTAGCATAACGGCATTATTTAGAAAAAACGTTGTTTCGAATATTGTTTGCTTCTCGATCAAGGACTTACTCTTGAAAAATCATTTTAAATGCTGCTTATTTCAGATTTAACCAATATTTAAATTTATTTTATTAAATTCTTTTATCTATTCTAAGAAACATTTGAAAATTTTAATTTTAAAATTATTTTTATATAACAACTGTATAATTAAAATTTTTCCTTTAAGACTAAATTTTATATTGTAAACGTTATATACAGCATAATTATAATTTATATTTTAAAAAAATATAATAAAATAATTGTTATGCTTTTTGGCATTCTATTATTAATGACTAGTTTTTTTTATTTTTGTTTGGAAAAATAAATTAATTTATTTATAAAAAAACAAATAATACTTTGCTTTTTGAGAGATGTGAATAAACAAAGCCCATTATATCTATAACTAATTATTTTTTAGGAAACTTTTGATTTAGGTTACACTTAATTTTATTTTTTGAAATACATTTTTTTACAATAATTAGACCTTGAAATTTTACTAAACATTTTAGCACATAATCTTAATAATTGATAATCTTAAAAATTTTAATTTAATTAAATATAAAGTTTTAAGATTATTGTGATTTAAATATGAAATTAATTATTTTATGCCTATTACCCTAAAATACCGATTATAATACGCGTATTATCTATAGAAAAAAGTTAAATTTATTGAAATATCTATGCTGCGTATTATACA
>JAQIYA010002213.1:0-10398 GCA_034699355.1 Microtritia minima
ATCAACTAAAATAGTGATATTTTAAGCATTTAATTAAATGCTCATTAAGCTAAAAACCCCGCGAAATAACAACAATATTGCTTTATTTGATTAAATACGACTTATTAGACTAAATTTTAACGGAAATAAATTTTTCATATTAATTTTGTTCCATTGTTGCATAAAAATGTGTTATTATTAAAAGTGTATTATCCAATAAAGTAAATCTTATTGTTTACATTCCTGTAAATTACATTACAGAAATGTTTGCATTAAGTATAATAATTTAATATCTAAATGACCGAAAATAACATGACTTACGTTAGATAAACCAGAATTTTCAAGTTTTTGCAAATAAAGAGTAAAATTGGTTCGCTCGCCATTTTCGTTAAATTCTAAATATCCAGTCAAACCCTTAACATTAGCCTTAAAGTTAAACAAATGAATATAAAAAATTAAGTTTAATTTTATTATGAATAGCAAAATAAAAGTTGCAATAAATTAAACTAATTTATTAGTAATAACTTTCAAATAAATAAATATTATTATTAAATAAAACAGTGTCCTTAAAATCAAAGGAAAAATTAATACCAAATTCTAAAAGTGTTTAAAATACGAATACAATTAATAAATCATTTTTTAATTCCGAATATTCTATTAAGTTAAGTAATAGTTGATCTAATGATATAAAGAAATAAAACTATGAAAAACAAGTACAAACTCTAAAACAAGATTTCAAAGTTTTAAAGTTTCAAAAATTAATTTATTTCAAAAAGTTATATTAATGTTATACAAAATATTTACATCTTAACTTTGTTTATAAGTTAATTGAACGTTAAAAATAAATTTAACTATATTAGGCTAATATGAACTTTAAAAAATGTTATGAATTCCAACGAGAATATTGACAAACAAAAAAAAATGTATTAATATTATAAATATTCGGAGAAATATTAGCAATGCGTGCAAAATTGCTTCATAGAAGCGTATCGTCAGTAATAACTGATTACCATTTTCATAAAATTTATAAGTTGAGTCCCGAAAGGCCACCGATCTTTGCTCTCACAGCTTATTGGAAACATAAATATTGATTGTTCTTTGCGCTCAAAATCATCCAAAGCTCTTGCAAATAGGGTCACCGCATCATAGACTAAGGCAGTAGTTGTCTTCCATTGTAGCATAAATGTAACAAAAGTAAGATTATATAAATATTGCCATTTATGAATGAAAAATAAATTCACTGTAATTACTCTATATTTACATTGAGGGTTAGAGTGATTATTTAAGCGCACCATAACTGAGTAGAAATATTTATTTATAATTTGATTATTTATTTTAATTAAAGTGCAAATTTAAATAATTTTGTCTATGTTTACCTTTAAAACTTACTAATCAGATAAACCTCGAATAAAAGCTCCCAAACATTTAATATTTTAAATTACTGTAATCACAGTTGAGCTACATTTTGTCAGAATTATTTAAAAATTAATTTTTCATATTAAAATTTATAAAACGAATCAAATTATGTAATAATTAAAATTATATATCATTATATATATATAATTTTATAATTTAATAGAAACTCAAAATATAAGTGTAGTAAAAATAAAATAAATGCAAAACTATTTATTTAGTCACCGGAGATAACATAAAAGAGTTATCATACCGTACTTTTATTATTCTTAATAAAGATTTAACAAAATTATTTATACTGAAATTTAAAAAAAAAGTATTAGTTTGGTATTTACAGATAGAATAGATTGTTTTATTCTATTTTTATTATGTAAGTAATTAAAAAAATTAAGAACAGATTTTATCATTTATAAAATAATATGTGAAAATTAATGATATAAATCTATTATATAAAATTAATTAATTACACTTCGTTAGCCTGAAAAACTAATTGATCTCTAATTAAATAGCAATTTTTTTAAATTAAAAAAGTATGATAACAAAAATTAAATATAAAACTTAAGTAAAACTTATAAATTACTTTTCTGAAGTTGGTTTTTTGGCAGATACAGGTCTAAAGTTAATAAAACATGTTATGGCGGATGGCATTCAACTAACTTGATTTTATTGTGTATCTCAAAGTCAAACTTATAAACTTCATTGAAAACTGGAGGCTTTATTTTTAACCATTTTTGCTTTCATAAAATCTAAACGTTTAAAAGATATTTTAAATAATAAAATTTTTCTTTACACATATGTGTAATGATTTTTTAATTATTAAGAATAAGATCAAAAGATAGAGTTAAAAATTACGAGTAAAATTCGTTATATCGCATATATTAAACTTAAATAAAAAGATGAAAAATATTCCATTATTGCGGCTGAATTTAAATTATTTTTTATTTTTCTTTCTTTTTTCTCCAAAAAAGTAATCTAAAAAAATATATTATGTCTAATATATATAGATATTCAGTATTATATATTTATCTTTTTTAACATCTAAATTCTTTACCTTATCATGATATTTATTTATACTGTAAACTGATAATACGTGCTAAAGAAAATAACGTTCAATATCTTTATGATTATTGAATGAAATTCCTAACTGTAATATTCTTAATGCACCAATTTTTTTGAAAACATCTTTATTCGGTGATATTTTAATATAATAAAAAAATTAAATTTAGAATTTAATATTTAAAAATAAGTTTAAAAATTTAATTAAATAAAATTCAAACGAACTATTTTTATTTTGTAAAATTTACTATAATTAAAAAAAAATTACAAGAGCTAATATTAAAAATTTAATAATTAAACTTTGCCGATAAATGGCATATATGTAAATAAAAGTGTAGTGCAAATAAATAAGTCATTCAAGAAATGTTACACGAGTTAAATCAAGTAACATAAGAGAAATTGCAATATTATAATTTCTCTTATGTGTGTGCAGTAAACGTTCGCTTTGTTGGTGTTTCTGTTTTAATTAAAACTTTACTCTTAAGTAACGTTTTACTCTCCCTTTTCTTATTTTTAATTTGAGGAATTAATTTTTTTTATTTGATTTTTAAAAATTTCGATAAATAATATTAGATTATCTAAAACTACTTTTTGTATTAATTTAGTGTATACATTTTTGGTGTTGAATTATAAATTGTAGGGAAAAATGTTCTGATAAAAAAAATCAAAAGATAACATTTCTACTGTGTTTTCCCTAATATAGACCGAGGGCTATTTAAGGTTAAAATAGAATTTTTAGAATATAAAATAGAATCTTTAGCTGTGCGTGATATACAAGACTACTGGTTATATACATGAAAATGTGGTAAATGCATTAATTTTATGAATTTTGAGTATAAAAACGTTTATATATTAATTTTATATTAAATAACTAAAATTTTATAACTAATATTTAAGAAAATTTGAGGCATTAATAAATTGCAAACAGATTTCTATATGATGTAGATGTTGGTAACTTTGTTGTCAGCAAAATGTTTAATGCATTCGTTTCAAAATTATGATTTTGGCAACTTGTTTGGCATTAGAGAGTTGCCAAAATCTAGATCATACTGTATATTAATTAATTGACAAAATAATTTTTGCAACATGTTATTCTAGGAATTCATATTAAATGAAATAATTCATGATTGACCTTAACCTGACCTTAACCTTTTCATGTATACTCTGTATTCATAGAATTGAATACAATAATTAAATTAAGTTACATTCAGCGTAATTACTTTTTACTCCGAAAAGTAAAGTCTCTAATTAATGTTAGGCTGCAGACAAGTATGAAAGCAATTAAATAATAATAATTTCACATACAGGCAATTTTTGTGTACTTATTGGCTGCGGCTTTCCATAAATATAGTCACGCATTCCGTATACAATTTCTTGAGCGGTGGCGTTAATCACCGTAAGTCCAGTTATATTAGTAGAGTATTGCGCGAATTGACTCAAATTCAATGTGTGAATGTCCTAAGGATAACAAGAAACACATTTCCATTAGATTGCCATCGCATTCGCTTTAATATATAGATAACTGCTTAGTTAACTGCTTGTTTAACAATCTTACTTAACAAATAAAGTTTATTACTTACTTCATTGATTTTTAATAATACATTTGTAATCTTTCTGTTTTCAACAATTTAACGATATTTCTCTAATAAATTTTATATATAATTACAATTTTCGTCATTTAATGTTTGATTTATATTTAAATTTTGTTTTTGAAAACATAATAGTGTATTGAAATGATATGTAGATTTTGACGCTTTTATTCTTTATTGTTAATTCTTGAACTGAAAATAGACATATTAAATGGAAAATGCTTTTTAAGTCAATGCTTTTTAAATGGAAAATTTTAAATTGCTGTATAATTTAATTTCAAACTTAATACAGTTTAGATTTCACTCTGTAATTAATGTTTTTAAATGAATGTCTTTAAAAAATATTTTGCAGCTTTTAAATCATTTTTAAAAAATAAATTTAAAATTGATATATTTATATTGACTGCGAAATTATCGAAATGATAAAACAAAACATTTTATAGTCTATATTTGCTGTAAAAAATGTGTTCACGTTATCCAATAGAATCTATTTATTCTTTATATATATCTTAAATAATGATCTCTTTAGGAAATAAAAAGACATCATTTATTGAGTTAACTTTACTGTAAGCATAAATAAACGGAAATGTTAAATGTATGAACACGAAAATTTGTACTTTAGCTGTCAATAATGATTGACACTAAATGCAAAGATCGATATCAAACGCTTAATAGAATGTGTCTTTGCTTTTCATTTAAGCATTAATAATACAAATACTGATTCTCTATCGCATATTAGAGATAACTAACCAAACTGTAACTCTCGCTGTCTTATTGCGACTAAAATTTAATATAAAAATAAAAATGTCACATAAATTTTAATACGTTATTCAAAGCGTTTGAAATATTAAAAAAGCTAAATATAAAGTTGAAGTCATAAATATTTTATTAAAAAAAACTCCGCTGTTATACTGTATTTTTAACAGTTTAATTTAATTTTTTAAAAATACTAAGTAAAAAATCAAAACTAAAATTAATTAAATTCTCAAAATGAAAATTACTAGAAATTTATTTAAATATATAGTAATTAAATATGGTTTCAAAATTTCAATATTTATTAGTTTTCTCAACTAATAAGCTGAATAAAGCGCAAGTAATGCTTTCGAGTTAAGATTTGTAAGAAAACTATATGAAGAAATAATGATACATGTCTAACATGTATAATATGTCTAATATATTAGATAAAAATTGATTTCAATTTAAATAGTGCTGTACGAGTAAGTGTTCTTTTAGTTATTCCATGTTTGCATAAACAACAATACAAGCAAATATTTAACACAATACATTACTATTGATGCAAAATAACACAATTTATAAACTTGTTTTGCATATTTTGTTAAATCAATTATATTTGAATGTTTATATTTTACTATGTTATGCATTATTTTTATGTAAAACTTGCACATTAAATCAACTGAGTATATAAGTTAATTTTCTGCTCATGCAATTGAAATCAACGATTTCGGTTAGTAACCGAAAATTTTTAAAAATAATTTCAGTTAGATATTATAATTTTTCCTATTTGAATATTTGATTTTCATTTATTAATTAATTTTTTTAACAACTTAGTTATAATTTTATAAATTATAAAATTTTTCTATCATTGGTGAACTCAGACTATTTTAAATTCTTAGGTTCTGTACATTAATATATGTAATAATGTATGCCAAATAATATGTACCGTAAAAATACAGAATGAAAGTGTAATAAAGTATTTACCAAAGTAGTTATTAAGTAGTTGTGATATTCACTCAACATTTTCAATTGAGCGGCCTATAAATGAATATAATGAATATATAAAGTATGATATAAAATAATGAATTTGCTCCAAATATATAAATGAATGGCAAACCTGATTCAATAAGGGCACGATTTTGTCTTTTGGAAGACTGAGAACAATATTCTGTCCGCCGCTATTTCTTATATCCTTCAAAATTTTCTTGCACTGAAACGGCAAAGTCGTCGCGTACTGCGAGTAGGAGTCGAACTGCACGATCGACATATTCATTCTCTTCTCCGAATGGCTCGATATTCTTAACACATCTTTCATTTTAATCAATCCTTTAAATTTTATTTATAAACTTTATAAGTTATTTTCATAACAAGAAAATCTAAGCGAAGCTTTTGATCTTAAAAGTAATTGCATATTAAGTTAATACCTGATTTTATAGACTTTACTGTAATAGGTTTTGCCTGAATAATTATAAAATGTATTGATATAATTAGCTTGACATGCATTAACTTCTTGATAAGTTGCTAACAATTTTGATAATGCAATATAATCTAATTGAAGTTTTCTAATTTGAATCTCAATTTGAATCGATAAGCTTAAGCGTAACGAAATACCCTAAGTTTACGAATATAGCCCATCTCTTGTATAGCCCGAACAGATACAAATTTACAACAAAAACATTTCAAAAAATTCACTTTTTTCTTAGATAGCCCGCGGGCTAAATTGGTAAAATTCGGGTAATATAACTAGGATTCATGAAAATAGGCATAAATAAACATAAAAATAAGTGAATATTCAAAACAAAACACTGCATGATATTCAATGTAAATAATTAATGTTCATAATTATGATAGATGTTTAAGTATCGCAAAATTATAAAGTTTCATACATGTTTAAATTCTTTATTATCATTGACCAAAAATTTCTTTACACAAAGAAACCAATTGTAACAATTAAACAAAGCAACTTTATTCGAGTCGTATTGTTCATTTCAGCGAATGCGCCATACTTTTTACATTATATTTAAGATATTAATGTGGCCTGACTTATGATTTGTCATAGCAGTCTAAATATCAAATTCATTTTGGATTTATTCTGTCTTATAAATGTTTTGTTCTCGATTATATGACACTGTAATATTTTGTTATCTCAATTGTTACCAAATATATAATTTGATTTTTAATGCTATTTTAAATTAAAATTAAGTCGAAATAAAATTTCTCTAATTTATCTAAAGTTTGTTAAGTAAATTAAAAAATGTTCATCTAAATACTCTTAAATTATTATTTTAACTCGTACTGAGCCAATCCTTATTCAGCATAATGTTAGCTTTTATTTATGAGTTTTACACGAGAAAACATTCAATATTACTTTACGCAATAGACATATCCAGTATTAAAGATGTATTCTTATATAGAGCAGCATAAATAACTTAAATCCTTTTATTATAAGTCATTTTTTGCTTATAGTGTAATATTTTTAAATAACATATATATAAAAAAAATCAAAACAAAATAAATTAAATATGATTCCCGAAATAACTGAAACTATTTCTCGAGCAACACAATGAAATACAGTAATATTGACTCAAAAAATTGACAGATAAGAGCAAAAAACAAACATGTCATATGCGAACACAAATAGATAGCAAAACAAACTAAATGTGATACAGAAGGCGTTCAATACAACGTATTTATATATTACTGGCCATGTAATAGCAAAGAAGATGAAATTTTCAATATACAGCATTAAATGGAATCAAGAAATTTCGCTAACATAAACTGATTTGACAAATAGGTAATAATAAAGTAGTAATTTTTTTGCAGGCCATAGACTAAGCCAAAGCATAAGTCATTAAGATATAAGGTTAGCACTTTTATTACCATCGTTTTCCTCAAAAATCAGAGTAAATGATTTCCAATTTTTGGAGAGAACCAAATCCATAAAAGCTATGCTTAACAATGAAGACTGCGGATGAAGGCTTAACGTGAAATTGCTTGAATTAACGTCATATAAATTTACTCTCGATCTATGATAAGTTCTGTAATCCCAAAACACTGAAAGATGCGGAATATGCAGATTATTGGCGACCGAACGCAAGAGCCAACTGACTGTCGCTGATTTAGATCCGAACAGCGCCCAAACTCCCTCTTCAATTAAACTGCAAACTAATTAAAAAAAAGCCAAATATTCAATTAAAATCATTTATTATTAATTATTTGCACATAAAATAATAAAATCTATATTTAAATTACATTTATGTGATATTTTCATAAATGCGAATATAATAAAGTTTAATACAAATATTTACTTTTTACAGTAAATTTTTAATAAAAGCTTTTCTGAATTATTTACGGAGAATTAGTTATGTGAATACTTTATGGTTAAGCAAAATAAAATTGCATTTGACGGTATAAATAAAATATAATTATAATGTGTTTTTAAATTTGTGTAAAAAATGCTTATATTAAAATTTATTTTGGATAAAATGGCATCAATCCGTTTTAGGTTTCATCGTAATTAATAATCCTTACTTCTATACACGTAACCAAAATTTTCCTTTTTATAATATGCAAGATAATGCGATTTGTTATTCCGTTAAAAAGTATATTAAAAAACCTATTTTAAGTGAACTTTTTCTCAAAAATATCTTAACTATCGATATCAATATTAATATAACTTATTTCCAGCCAATTTAATTTGATAAATTGATCAATTGATCGACTTTATATAAAATTAAATAAACTTAAGTATAGCGAATTTTACAAAAATATGTTTCGGTCTATTCTTTAATCATTTTAGTCTGAACTAGTAGACCGTTTTATAACATTTTTAAAAAATAAAAATAACCAAAATTGCCAGAAACTGTGTTCACCAAAATAACATCACGAGCTGTAATTTTACTTACGCTTGACTTATTGTATGGATTTATATGACCTAAGTTTTTATTTAAAGCTTAATTATACCTAATTTTAGTGATTTGAAAAATGCCTACAGTATGCTACTCACGGAGCATAAGTGGAAATAATGGTCACATTAGTGGTCACTTAATAATTTTTGTAATTGTTTATCTCGTAGTAAAGCATTTATAAATATTCTGCAACACTGTATTAAATGTTAAATACATTTTATTTATAAAATAAATTTATATAAATAAATAAATCATGTATTAATATGTGCCTATAAATAAATGATTTACATGTATAATGTTGTTATAAATCTTTCATATATCAAATATTAATATTATTTTACACATATGAAAATAAATTAATAATTAATATGAATTATAAATTAATAATTACTTAATAATAACTCAATAATGATTAATATTAATATTCAAACACAGTGCAAATCAAAACTCAACTTACATCTAGCTTATGCTAATCAATTATTAAAATGAACTGATTTTATAATTTAAAATAAAAATTCTAATAATTCATTAGCTTAAACATTAATACTAATGTAAATTTATTAAATATTTGTATTCATTCATTTGCCACCAATATTTTCTACAAGCAGTCCAGAGCGAGATAACTTTTTTATATTGATAAAGAAATTAAACTTAATTATTGATCACTAATATATTAATTTTGTTTTAAATCACTGATATATTAATTTTATTTAATTTTAAGAATTGAAACAAAGCTAGTTTTTAACATTTAAGTTCTATTGTGTTATTATGATAATAATTGTATTGTAAATATAACAGTCTTTTTTAGAAGAACTGTATTTCGTTATCTCGAATTCTCTGACATTCTAACAATAGAAAAGCTAAAAATTAATACAAAAAAATGTAATCAATAAATAATAAAATGGATAATGTTGTCAATTATTTTTATATAATATGTAAAGAAAAGCATAATTATTGTTAACGTATTGATTTGTTAAAAATAGCGAAAGCAAAAATGAAAAAAATTAATATTAATCCAATAAGAGATTAACTACACTATAGAATAAATTTAAAAGTATTTTCAAATGCAATATAATTTTATAGAATCAAATTATGAACCAAAACAAACAATTTAATATAATAATTTATAAAGAAACAAATATATTTATAGAAAATTAGTTTATAAATAGATATATAGTCATTAACTTATATTATGATTATTTGATTACAAAAATATTAATTTCAATTTGTTTAAGAAAGTGTAAATATTTATCCAAATTCGAGTTAAAATTATATTTAATATGCTTTAATAAATTATTAGTACTATTTTATCAAATACTTGAACATTTACTCTTTGAATTTATTTACTGTTACAATGCCTAAACTTTGATTTGAAAAGTTAAAGTTAATGTTTAGAATAAGAATACTCTATAAAGCTTCTCAATTCTTTTTGTAAATTTACTCAATTCAATATTCTTGAAAAAATTTTAAAATACAGTATTTTAGCATATGATATCGGAAAAAAATTCAGTTAAGAAATATATTCTAAGCATTGACATTAATGCTTTAGAAAAATTTACTTTTGAAGTAATATATTTCAAAAATCAACTATCATTATTTAATAATAAATTATTCAAACCTAACAATTTAGAAGATCAAATATATTTCGACTTAAAATAAATAAATTATTTAAAAAATTCTTAAATAAGTTTAACGATTAATATATGAGATTTAAAATT
>JAQIYA010002214.1:0-10397 GCA_034699355.1 Microtritia minima
TAACCAAATTAGACATCTCTAATAAAAAGTTGAATTATTTCACAAATCTATTCAGCGATAAATGGGCTCACTTTATGCCATTCGTTGACTCACAGAAGAGAAACAAAGCATTAGTTATTCCACTCAACGAATTACAAACATTGGTCACGTGGGATAACGCGACCAATATTTGCGCCAAATATAATTCAACTCTAATAGACATCGAATCAGAAGTTAAGCAAATAATAGTCGAATCATTTTTATATCAACTCAGTGTTCGTTTATTAAAAGCCGATTACTGGACGAGCGGTCGCCGCAATGATTCGTCGGGAGGCTATTACTGGACAACAACAGGAAATAAGCTAACATTTACTAATTGGTATCCAAGTTATCCCGAGAGCAGACCATATATTGTAATTTTTCCAATACGAAATGATAATTTTGATAAGTGGGTCGATGTGGACTCGAGTTACATCGGTCATGTGATTTGCGAAATTTTATTATGAAATTACTTTATAATTTAATTAATTGGCATGAATTCTATTCACATAAAAAGTTTCTTTTTGTCGATAAACGTATCACACAATAAAAATAAAATATTTTATAAATTTCGCTTAAACTGTAAAAAATAAAATGAAAGATTGCGCAAAATCTAATAGTTTTTTAATATTATATATATATATATCTTTTATTTAAACAAATAGCTAACCGTTCACTCCTATAGATTTTATTAAGCTATTGAGCAAAACATTCATTGTATTGAGATTTCTCAACGTTTGAGTCATTCATGTGTTTATCTATTATTTTTGATATAATTTGACGATTATATTCATATTTAACCGAAAGTATTATTTTTAACGATTTGAAAATAAAATGAAAGTGTCGACGATTAAGGAGTGGACTGTTTTGAGTCCAATTAAGTTTAGTTTGAATAGTAATTGCGTTAAATTGCTGTATGTTTTCGGCAATAGTGGAGAAGAAGTGATGTTTGTGACCAATGATGACAACGTTTACGCGTTCGGAGAGAATAGATGTGGAGTTCTAGGGTTGGGTCACAAGAATGCGGTGAAAGAGCCGACACGTGTGGAGAAGTTGTGCCAAAAAGATATTATATTAATTCAATCGAATAATCGTAAAGAATATAGTTATGTGTTGGCGCTCACAAGAAGTGGTCAAATCTATAGTTGGGGTTCAAATCAATACGCAACACTTGGAAATGGATGTGTTATCGACTGCTATGAACCGAATGTCATCAATGCTTTGAATGGTATGCTTGTTATCGATGTCTGCTGTGGTGATGCACACAATCTTGCGTTAACCGAATCGGGAGAAGTTTACGCCTGGGGTTATAACAAAGAAGGACAGGTGGGGAACGGGAATAACGCAAACCCGCAAACGATTCCCACAATAGTGTCGGCTTTAATTGCTGTTAAAATCACTTCAATCTCGTGCGGAAGAGATCATTCGATGGCACTGACAGCCAATGGAGTGGTTTATGGTTGGGGTCATAATAGTAGAGGTAAGTTAGGGATTGTAAACACAGAAGATCAATACATTCCCAGTAAAGTAGAGTTAAGCGAACAGATAGTGATTACGAAAGTTTGCGGTGGTTATGAGCACACATTAATGTTGTCATCCACCGGAGATGTGTATGCTTTTGGTAATAACAGTGATGGACAGATTGGAGACGGAAGTAATGAGATGAGAGTGTCACCAATTAAGTTAAATATAGCCACAAAAATATGCGATATCTATGCCAATCAAATGTCAAACATTTCAATAGCAATGTCTGAGGAAAAGCGTTGTTTTGTTTGGGGAGTAAAGGATTGCATACAACCGACAGAAGTAGCGGAAAACACAATCAATGATGCGTTTAACAGCTGTTTGGATGTGAACATCACTTTAAAACCGTTTGCTTTTAACGAAGAAATGATATCAGCATTGAGTGAAAGACTAGGCAATGCTTTTAATGTGAAGGAATTGAGTGACATTACGTTCGTTATTGAAGGCAAACATATTTACGCGCAGAAATTGTATTTGAGAAGCGTTTGCCAACACTTCTATGATATGTTTTCCAATGATTGGCTCGAAAGCTCTAAAAATACAATTGAAATCACTCAATACTCGTATTCGGTTTATCACGCATTCATTAAATATTTGTACACAAATAGAGTGGAGATTAAACCCGAAGAAGCCGTAGATTTACTCGATTTATCAAATTGTTATTTGGAAGAAGAACTCAAGAATGAGTGCAATAAAATTATTAAAAATAATATAAGTATTGAAAATGTGTGCCCACTCTTCAGTGCTTCACTGAAATACAATTCAACACAATTAGAAGATTATTGTCTCAAATTTGCGTCCAATAAATTGAATGAGATTTGCAATACTGAAAGTTTCGATAGAATGGATGGCGAATCTGGCAAAACATTATTTAGTAATCTAATTTTAAAAAAATATATAAATATTTAATTTTGTATTTTACGTTTGAAATGAATACTCATATTATTTGCAATTTCTT
This sequence comes from Microtritia minima, assembly GCA_034699355.1. Taxonomy (NCBI): domain Eukaryota; kingdom Metazoa; phylum Arthropoda; class Arachnida; order Sarcoptiformes; family Euphthiracaridae; genus Microtritia; species Microtritia minima. The sequence goes on from JAQIYA010002214.1 coordinate 2,501, forward strand.
TGATACTATTACTCAAATCTAAATTTATCAATAATTTCTATTATAAAACTTTTAAACTTAAAAGGTATTATTAAACTGTTAAATACATTATTGTAACGTTACGAAAAAGACGTTTTATAAAAGAATAAATGTCTTATAAATGTAATTAACGCTAGACTCGATTTTCATTACTTATTATTAATAAGTTATTAAAAATTAATAAATGATAACTTAAACAAAAAATTATTAGCAATTGTATATGTTTGCTTAATTTTGCTATAATTTGATGACAACTTTGCCAAAATTGCGACCACAATGCAAATACTGGAAAATAAATGTAGAAATACATTAAATTATTACATAATTTATAGAAATTTCATTTCCAAATAGTGTTATTTTAAAAATTATTTTCTACACATTAATCAAAATTAATATTTTTAAAGAATGATCAAATAATTTATAGGGTTATTATATATTATGACAAATCATGCAAAAATAGATATTTTACAATTCTTTTATTAGTATTTCAATGCGGATTAGAGAAGAAGGAAAATAATTAATAAAAATTTAGAGGATGCTATATAATATCAAAAATCCTGACCTCCACTCCTCGCGTCACGGAATCGATTCCTTGAAACACACCTTCGGCTGTGTTTTGTCCAAAATCCACAGCAATTTTCAACTGTTTTGTATGAATTTGTTGAATCAAAGTTTTTAAATATTCCGAATAAAATTGCCTGTAATTCATGAGAAAAACGCCATTCAGTGAACTTGATTTCATGATTAGCTAAAAATTAGAAATTAACTTATTTTTTTGCTGAGAAATTAAAAGCTTACCTTTGCGGGCAAATTAGTTAGCGATACGTCAGGAAATCCGACCGATTTGTATCCGGTCGTAGCGCCGACCACAGCCATGCGACCATTAATGGCCAAATGTTTGAATAGAGTTTCAAAAACCGAACCTGCAATACAAAAGTTATTTACAAAAAAAACCTATGAATTACATTAATTATATCAATACTAACCACCAATTGTTTCCCAAATAACGTCAATTCCTTCCTATTTATTATATCGAGTAGAATATTAATATTATTGTATTAATTAATTTTAAAAATAAGAAATTTTTAACTCACCGGAAATTCTTTAGTGAGCACCTCATTAATGCTCTCCTCTTTATAATTAATAACCCGATCGACGCCCAACTCCTTAAGCCTTTCTGCCTTCTCGTTGGACGAAGTCGTGCCGATAACGTATGCTCCCTTTTGTTTGGCCCATTGAACACAAATATGACCCTATATTTTAAAAAAATAAGCCTAGTTTTTTTCATAACAAAATATATTATTGATAAACAAATATCTCGCCACACATACCGTTCCGCCCGCGGCCGCAGTGATCAACACTTTATCGCCCTTTTGTACGCGTCCAGCCTTTCAAATAAAAATTTTATAATATACTAATAATTTAAATTTAGTAAAAATGTTAGTATATTTAGGTCTAACCTTATCGAGTCCAATACTCGCTGTTAGTCCGCACACACATAACGCTATAAATTCGGGCTTAACGTCAGGCACGCGAATAAATTCGCGTCGTTTAACGTACTATTAATGATAAATATATTCAAACCATAATTAATATCTAAGCCTAAAATGTAAAGTTAAATAATTATACCACATATTCCGCAAACGCTTTGGGAGTCGACCCGAAACACACGCCCGCCTGTCCGGCCGTAACGCCGGTCACGTCTTTGCCCACCGACTCGACCACTCCGAGTGACTGCAAATATCATTAATATAATAAAAATCATGATTTATGCAAATTTAATAGTAATTAATTGCACTTCGAGTCCGATATCGAACGGCACTTTTCCGTCCGTGAAATAACGGCCGGCAGTGATGTTGATGTCAGTGGCGTTCACTCCGAGGTAATGATTTTTTACGAGTATTTCGTCGTCTTTAGGGCTGACGAGTGACACGTCGACCACTTTCGTCGCTTCGGTAAAGTTTGGCGACAACTTTACGACTAACAGCTTCTTGAATGTGGCGCTCGTTTGAGTGGAGACGAAGCGGCGAATTATGGCGTTCATTGTAAAGGTTTGACTGCGTTAACAAATTGTTGTACAATTGTGTTGATATTATATGAGAAAATAAAAAACTGAGTATAGTTTCACGTTTAATAAATACAGTATTTCAAAATCATGTTTATAAACAATTGTATTGATCTTAGTTTTAGGTTAGTTATAGTTTAGTAACTATTTTTTAAAAATACTACTTTTATAGTATTTCTTTTAAACAATTATTCTATTAATTTAATTTAAATAATGTATAAATTTTAAATTTTTTAGAACAATTTTCTGTATCATAATGTGAGAGGAATTCAGTTTTGTATTTATGACCGAAATCGTTGAGTTTATATAATATTTATGTTTTGATAGCTTTCAAGGCTTTTTCGTCTGCCATTAATAATTAGCTAATAATTACTTTATTACACATTAGATAGCGTTACACTAAAACATAAAAAAGTTTCTCAATGTTAACAACAACTCTATTTTGGCCAGTGATCGTCAAAAATTTTGCTTTTAACCCTAAGGTTGACCCTTCTAAAAGGTTAACCCTGGTTAACCATAGGTTAATGATTCCCTTAACCTTTAACCTTAACCATGGGTTAAAATCTGTGCTTTTAACCCTATGGTTAACCTAGGTTAAAATGACGATCTCTAATTTTGGCTCTTTTAGACGCAAGATTTGTAATTTAATAATTTCACGAAATATGATAAACAATATGCTTTAAAATGGTTGTCACTCACTCATAACATTTTAAGCGTCAAATTATATTAAATTTGATATAATAAAAATGCAAACATATGTGACGAATCAATATTATCGCTATTCATTCGAGTGAGTTGAATGCTTTCTTTTTCATTATTATTAATTTATTTATATTTAATTAACTTATAATTCTTTAGTAAATTAGATTGGCTTTGATTAGTGATGACTCTATTGCTTTTACATAGCTATATACACATTTTATTTATTTTATGTACATTTACGCATTGCTTGATAAGTTGTGAAGTTATGAAATCCACGAATTTTTAACCAACTTTATTATTAATAAAAAATTAAATATTTTATAATATTTTTTTTAAAAGTAAACTAAAAAATAAAATGAAAAAATGCACAAAATGTACACTAAAAAATACTCTAATTTTCTGAATATCAGGTAACGAGCAAGGTGTGGAGGTCTAGGTGGGTTCTAAGGTCCACACTGAGACAAACATTTAGGGGGGGAGTCTAAAACTCATCGGATTTGTGAGACAATTTTTTCGATATTCAAAATTTTTTTTCGATTTTTAAAAGAAAAATTTATAATTTAATTATAATTATATATTTCATATATGAAAATGTAATGCTGTAATTTTTTAAATTGAATTAATATAAAAATTAATATGATTATATATTTCATCTTTAAAAAAATTAATCGGATTTCAATGAATTTGGTTTACATTTTTTTTTCATAAAATTATAAAATAAATATTTCAGTGTTTATTTAAATTCTTTTAAGATGTTTTTTGATATTAAACTCTTTAACACAATTAAAGTACTACTATAGAAATATATTGTTTAAGTCTTATCTGTACATAAACAAAATTAGCTAAAAAATAAATAAATCTCAAAAAACTATTTTTAATGAAAATTTCGTAACAAATTAGTTGTTATAGTTATATAGAAATTTATTTTATATATTTAAATATTTTTTTATTTAAACATAGAGCTGACATTAATAGAAAACAGCTGACCGTTCACTCCTATAGATTTTATTAAGCTATTCAGCAAAACATTCATTGTATTGAGTTTTCTCAACGTTTGAGTCATTCATGTGTTTATCTATTATTTTCGATATAATTTGATGATTATATTCATATTTAACCCAAAGAATTATTTTTAACGATTTGAAAATAAAATGAATGTGTCGGCGATTAAGGAGTGGACTGTTTTGAGTCCAATTAAGTTTGGATTAAATTGTAATTTCGTTAAATTGCTGTATGTTTTCGGCAGAAGTGGTGAAGAAGTGATTGTTGTGACCAATGATGACAACGTTTACGCGTTTGGGGCCAACAAAGGAGGAGTGTTAGGGTTGGGTCACAAGAATGTGGTTAAAGAGCCGACTATTGTGGAGAAGTTGTGCCAAAAAGAAATCAAATTAATAAAATCCAATAATTATAGCAGTAGTATATACAGTTATGTGTTGGCGCTCACAAGAAATGGTCAAATATATTCTTGGGGTTCGAATAAATACGCAACTCTTGGAAATGGAAGTGAAATTGACTGCTATGAACCGAAAATAATCAATGCGTTGAATGGTATTAATGTAATCGATGTTTGCTGTGGTGGGGCTCATAGTTTGGCGTTAACTGAATCGGGAGATGTCTATGCGTGGGGTTATAACGGATCGGGACGTGTGGGGAATGGAAGTGATGAGAGTCCGCAAACGATTCCCATTAAAGTGATGGCTTTGAATAACGTTATGATCACTTTAATCGCGTGCGGAGGCGATCATTCATTAGCTGTGACTGAGAATGGCATGGCTTTTGGATGGGGTTATAATAGAAACGGAGAGTTAGGGATTGGGAATACAACGCATCAAAACATTCCCATTAAAGTGGATCTTAGCGAAGAGATAGTCATTAAGAAAGTATGCGCTGGTTATGGACACACATTGTTATTTTCGTCAATGGGAGATGTCTTTGCATTCGGTGGTAACAGTGAGGGACAGATTGGAGATGGAAGTAATAATGACAGATCAGTGCCGCTGAAGATAGCATTTCAGAGTAAAGTATCAGATATTTTCGCATTAAATCCATACAACATTTCGCTGGCAATGACTGTCGATAACAAATGTATGGTTTGGGGTATTAATGACTGGACTGCGCCTAAAGAAGTGATGTAAAACAATATTAATGATGCGTTTAATTCGTTTTTAAATATTAAAATAACTTTAAAATCGTTAACATTTACTGATGATTCGACACCAGTCGTGTCAAAACGATTCCCCAATGCTTTCAATGTGAAGGAATACAGTGATATTAAATTCATTATTGAAGGCAAACACATATTCGCGCAGAAATTGTATTTGAAAAGTGTGTGCAAACACTTCGATGACATGTTTTCCAATGAATGGCTCGAAACTAATGCTAAAGAGATTGAAATTAATGAATACTCGTATAATGTTTTCTACGCTCTTCTCAAATATCTTTACACCAATAAAGTGGATATAAATACCGAAGAAGTCATAGATTTATACGATTTGGCAAATTCTTACTTTGAAGAGAGACTCAAAAATGATTGCAAACGAATAGTAAAGAATAATTTAAACGTTGATAATGTTTGCCATTTGTTCGCAAACGCACTGAAATACAACTCTCAAGAACTTCAAGACTTATGCGTTAACTTTGCTTTCGATAAAATGAGTGATATCTTCGACACCGAAGGCTTTAAACAATTAGATGGAAACACAGCGAAAGTTTTATTTGAAAAGATTGGCAGAGATTTTCAAATAATGAAAAAATGAAAGAAATTTTTTTAAAGTTTAGTATGTTTTACATAAATGGCTACTTATATTACTTTGATATGATATTATTTTTTCGTTAATATTTTTTATAGAATAAATTGCCAATGAATTTGGCCAATAAAATGAAAGCCATTCGCAATACTGAAAGCTTCGAACAATTGGATGCCGTGTCTCAGAAAATTGGTATTTAAGTTATTTGACTAAAATTAATTAAAATTTGAATCTTTAAATTGAATTTTGTTTAATTTGATTATGTGTGTAATAAATCTGTAGTATTACACCAATTAATACAACAATAACTTGAAATCTTTGAAATAATCTTTAAATAAAAATATATTTAATGAACAAATTCAAATCAGTTATTTTAACACCAAATAACAGACATTAATTTAATGCTCGAAAGGCTGTGTCTGATGACAATGACGACGAAGACTGCAGAATAGGTATGATGTATCTCGAGAACCACTTCACTGATACCGAACAAACAACTCGTATTGAAAAACTGTACCTCAGCTTTGCATTCAATATCTTTGTCTTCTCATTCCTCTTCTATTTATCTTTCATGAATTCGATTCATGGCATGATTGCCGAAGCGTTTGGCCACACATTTGTCGCTTCATTTATTAGGAATATTAGTATTATTTTATGGAAAGGAATTATTAGCGGCGTAGTCATCATATTGTTTCTAATGAGGAGAGAGTATAGAAAGTGTCGAAGAGATCACTTCAACACTGTTGTCTTAATAGTTTAAAATGATTGATATCAATAATTGATTTTAATATTTTAAGCATCAATTTATATTATTTTTGATATAATAATATCAAAGAAATCATATCTACAAATACATAGTACAGTATAACCTACTATATAAAGTTTGATTTTATTTTATAAAATACTTATTTTAAATTATTACAATAATTTATTTTTAAATTTAATGATCTTTTAAATATGCTGATTAAACTTTTATGTGAAAGTAGTTAACAATAAAGAATAAAATTATAAAATCAAAATTACAGTAAAATAATAAAATAACAATTTAAATGCTTTAATAGGCAGTGTAATTAATTGATATAAATTAATGGCCGACACTCCGAACCACATTCCCATAATTGCGCCACAATTGCATAACAGCTCAATGAAACTCATTTTATACGATTCATAATAGCGTATAATTTCAGTTTGTGTCGGATATATGTTTATGAATGATTGGTTGGTTTTGTTTTGCAATTCAAATGAAACCGAATTTTGAAAATAATTTAATTTGTGACACAAATCTTTGCATTTGTAACTGCAATACAGTTTTACATAATGATTATAAGTATAGTTACGCATAAAATCTAGTGAACAAAATTTGTACACTGATTCGAGATTTACGGCAAAATCAAAAATCTGTTTTGTGGCCACGAGTGGAATACACTGAAGAATTTTAAGCAAAATACTTTTAAAACATCGATCAAAGCAGTCGTAATAGTTGTGATTATTAAAGAACTGCTGACTGATATCATTCTGATGGCATCCAAACTCGGAATCAATAGAATCGAAAATGTCAAACGAATAGAACACATTCACGCCTCGATTCGGTTTAATTATAGTGACAGCGCTCGCATAACCACTGCCTTCGGTTAAGAACATCGCGACGAAATGATTAAATGAATTATGACATAACTCTAAATGGATGCTAATCTGATTGCTCTGTATTTCAGACTTTGTAAAAAATTCTTTAATCTCTTTGTTTATATTCTCTAAATATGATACCGATGTTAAAATAGGATTCGGATAAGTGGTAGATATTCTTACCACTGATTCACCGCAAGTAAATAATTTATTTTTTATTCTAATATAACATGATTTTGTAATGTCATGAAAATTCGAGTATAATTTATAATACTTTTTAACCCCAAAATCAATTAAAACTTTTAAACCAATCAATGAATTTCTTTCTATCATTGAATCTTCGTTTGAATTAATGATATCCGCATCCAAATAATCATACATCGATTTTAACACAGTTTGATTCCACTTATCAGCTGATAAAACAAAACTAATCACTGGAAATGGATTTCCTTTTCCTAATTCTCTATGAGATATCTTTTCACTTTTCAAATATTGTATTATCAGTTCAGTTAATTGATAAACCATTAGTGACCCACAAATTGAAATCAAAACAATTGTCGAGAATTTTTTAATTTTTTCAAATTTATATGAATATCTAATATTGAAATATATTATGCAAAATCTTTTAAAAGGTCTCTTTAATTTATAGAAAATGTTAATAATATCTCCATATAAACCATAAACACTAACTCCAAACCACATCGAAAATATGCCTCCAATTGAGCACAAAAATGTGATT
>JAQIYA010002215.1:0-10396 GCA_034699355.1 Microtritia minima
ACTAATAAAATATTTACAGAAGAAATCAAACCTAAGCATAATTTGCACTATTTCTGCTAAAACTTTATTATGCAATCTTTCATTTTCATACATTGCTTTAATTTCTACATTGTAAAAATTATGTAATAATATGTTGTCATATTCATATGAAACTTATTAATTATTCTTAATACTTACTGTATACTTAATATTATTAATGAATACATCAAATAAAGACAAGACTAGTCTTTAGCAAAAATGTTACATTACTCTGTATTATTTATGCTATAACTTCATTGAGAATATCGTTCGCAAATGAAATGAAGCCAACTTTGCTGAGTGGCGTCACTCGCGACCGATTTCATTAATCGATTTAATGTATTCGTGATAAAGCATAACATGAAAGTCTTTGGACAGAGAGCTTTGAAAAGATCAAACGAGGATCATCTATACTTTTTTCTCTCTCTCTTTTAAACTCTCAGTACCTTTAATAAAACATATTTTCGAAAATATTGTGTTCATAAATAAAAAACTTATTATGATTTATATCTTTCACGAAAAAAAACTAAGAGAAGTATTTCCAAATACGAAACGCACTTTGATTCGCCTCCGCTCTGTCAAAGCAAAACTTATGTACTGCCAAAGTCACGATAAAAGCGTATGTTATCAAAAAAAGAAAAAAAAACTAAAAGAATCGAGTTTTTATAAGTGACTTCAGATATTCTTGACGTGTACGACAATAGGGAATTACACGGGTCTCGGTTTGCGATACATTTTTCAAAACTGGAACATCTTTAGCGCCGAAGTCTCAGCCAAGTCTTTCCTCCATTCGTCCAATAATTTCCAACTATTGCCTTATATTCAACTGTTCACTGTTTGCATTCGTAATTCTCTTGAGTGGCATTAGTTCAATGAAGGAAGAAAATATCAACTCGTACTGTAGTGGGAGAGAGGGATAGAGAGAGTGAACTAAAAAAAAAAATAAGAGAAAAGTTTTCTCGAGAATGAGAAGTTGACTTCGAGAGCGATAATAAATTACATTTATTGGAAATTGCAAATTCAGTTGCACTCTAGTTATAAGTTACACAAAGAGCGTCTTTAGCAGCCTTGAGTGTAGCGGCAAATGTATGGATCAAACTTTAGATAAAAAGTTGGTCGACAATCGCTCAATAGATTTAATGGTGGAGAAAATTCAAGGTTTGGTAGAATTCAACATATAGTTCACCAACAAGTGATTCGCGATCTTAGTATAAGATATTTTTAGTAACCCTTTAAGATAGAATTTTACCATTTAATTAAATATGTTTCTCATTTCAATTATATTTATAATTTAATTGCATATATAATTGTATAAATAGTTGGTGTAAAATAAATGAAAAACAAAATAAGAAATCAAACAGAAAATAACTTCACAGTATTGTGATTTATTTTATTAAAAAATTTTTAATTAAAAAGTTTAGATAAAATTTACTCGATTTTTGTGAAAAAATTTAGTCTTAACCGTAAACTTTAATTTGCGTAAATATAGCCTCAAACCAAAGATTTATTGAGTTTTTACACATTACACCACACATTTAATATAAACTAAATATATTTTTTGATTAACATTATTTTATTTTTATTAACACAATAATGCCAATGTCTTGAACACATTGTGCAAAAGGATTTACTATAATATTAGTTAGTAATGATTAATTTATATTAATATAAATTAAAAAATACGAAAAAAACTATTTTACAAAATTTAAAAAAACTGTTACACAATCTGGGATGCCGTAGAGATGCCGATTGTCTTACTATTAAATAAGCTGTACTGCAATCTTAATCTTTATTTGCTATTTATTTCGTTTACTAAATTTTTATTTCTGCAACTATTAATGCAATATTAATATTATATGTGATTTAAGTTTATAAAATTTTTGTTTTCGGTTACTGTCCTCACATTAAATGAGCGTTAGTTCAAACACGTTAAGGTGTGGTTTACTAAAATATAATTACATAATTACATGTAATTAATTTCATAGCGGTATCGGTCTGTGCGAGCGATTACTTCACGTGTTCGACCGGCAAGTGTGTGCTCAAGTCGTGGTGGTGTGACGGCGATAACGACTGCGGCGACAGTTCCGACGAGACTGACTGCACGGCCAGACAGTGCGTCGACGACCGCGAGTTCAAGTGTGCGAACGAGCGGTGCATACGAAACGAGTGGCACTGCGATGGCGGCGACGACTGCGGCGACGCCAGTGACGAACTCTGCCGTACGGCTCGCCATCGATGACCATAATTCATAGTAAACAAGTTCTCTATCACTAACAGCTGAGCGCACGTGCGGTGCGTCCGAGTTTCGGTGTCACTCAGGCGGCTGCATATCGTTGACGTTCCACTGCGACCACGAGACCGACTGCGCCGACGGCTCGGACGAGATCGACTGCGATCTCGTGCCCATCGATCACGTGACGTGTCCGTCCGCTCAGCATCGCTGCCGAAACGGGCGCTGCATTTCGGAGGCCTATCACTGCGACGGCGAGAACGACTGCGGCGACTGGTCTGACGAGTCTAAGTGTGGTAAGAGAGCGGTTCACTAACACTTGGTTTGCAGTTTTGGGGGATTGAGTGAAATAATTGGATGAAAGAGTTGCCAAACAAATGAGTCTATTATGTAGTGTTGAGTTAGAAAAGGATGCGCACTGAGCTCTAACTGGGAGTCCATTTGGGAGTAATCATTGACTGTCATCTTCATAGTCATCTTCATCTCCATTATTGCAATTGTTTGCCTTATTGTTCCTCAGAGAGCAAAGTGGAGTGTCGTTCCACTGAATATCGATGCGCTGACGGACAGTGCATTAACGTTGACTGGAAGTGTGATGGAGACCCAGATTGCGATGACATCTCCGACGAAACCAATTGCCGTGAGTGAGACTCGCTTCTCGTTTATTTCTAGTTTTGATTGTAACGCATTCATATGTCGTCTATGATTATTATTATTATCATTATTATTTGCAAAATTGACTTTTTAAAGGTTATTAACTTCTGTTTTGCTATTTTGGAAATATTTAATCACTTATAGACTAATATTTATAGAAGTAGTACTCTGTGAGCACTACTTTCAAAATATATGGTTAAAAGACATTATTCTTGTAATTTATTTGATTTATAATTATATTGATCTGAATAAAGCAAAATAAAATATTAGATAATAGCTCATAAAAGCTTAGGCCTCACTCTTTAATCAATATTTTGTTTGTATAGACATAAATATAAGTTTGACTATTAATAATTTACATTAAAGTAAATCAAAGCTCTTTACATGTGGAAAAAAAACATTAGAACATCTAATGATACTAAAAAACTAATGTCTCAGATAAGACAAAGTATTTAACTGGTAAGTAAGGATGCAGTACTAAAACTGTTTAAGTAAGTTATAATAACTAAGTTTTTGTTTTAGTTTTCGGTTGAGAATGCTTTTTCTATTCATATCCTTTGCTTAGATTTTTCTGAATGAAAATTTTTCTCGGGAGTGAAAATCATGTTTTTAAAATAGAGTAGACTAGAAAAATGGACAAAATAAACAAAGTTTTATGCTTTATAATTGTCAAATGAAATATTGAATGACTTTCTTGATGTGTAACTATTCAAGCTCTACGAGTTGCGCTTTATTGGCTTAATGTTCAAATAAAACAGATTAAATGCAAGCTTTTGTTATACTTATTTGTTTTTACTTTGTAAATAGACTCTCTTATTTTGGGAAATTTATATATTTGTTTTATTAATTTAATTAAAAATTAGTTTGAATTTTATTTACTCTATAAGTTATATAACACAGACAACAACAGTCGGATATGGAAAAGCATTGAGCATAGAAATTATAATAATTTTTCTTTAAAATATATTGTGTCGCACTATCTTTTAAAGATGAATAAATTTTATTTCAAAACTCATTGTTGATTTATTAATTAAAAATAAATGCTTGAATATATATTTAGTAATCAATAAATACAGTATTAAGCATTATTATATTTTGTTAATCAACGCATTGATACAATTTTTTAAATAAATTATAAAATTTATTAATTTAATTATACTAAATTTATTTATACATATTGTATATAAAATAAAACAAAATCTTTCCTAATTATATTAACTTGTAGTAAATATACAGTGCACTACTCTCTAATTAATTTCATACTAAATACAATATTATATGCTGCATAAAAATAAACTCTTGAAATAAAGATAAAAATCAATAAAATTTAAATTCTTAATACATTTGTTATTTAAAATTTTTCTGATATCCAATGAATACTTTTATTTTATCGTTTTTATTTCTTTTTTAAATAAATAAATATGAAAAAGTATGAATTGTATCGAATGTTCAGCGTATTCACTAATCCATAATTTTATTTTCAATATTGAAATCAATAGCGACAAAAACATGCACAGGAGAAGAGTTTCGCTGTCGATCGGGAAGATGTATTCAATCGAGTTGGCGGTGCGATGGAGACATTGACTGCTCGGGTAGGCATCACTCATTGATTGCGATGCATGCAAATTATGATTTAGGCCTATAAACTTCGAAAAACGTGTGCACAAAGTTTTTTGCTCGAAATTATTTGATATTTTAATGTCAGTATTTGTGGCTCTGGTCAGCGAAAGTATAGCGACACATAGTTAAGCCTAAATTGCCAATTTTCACACCACTTTTTTTGTCTGTCATTATTTTTAAGCACCGCTCGATAAAGTTTTTATTAGAGTGAAAATATATTATCCAATAAAAATCGGACATTATATTCAACTATAGCTTCAAAACAACAAATTAACTGTGAATTGCTGGCACTCGAGTTATACGATGTATGCATTATTTATCTAAACATCTAATTTACTAAACTTAAGTTATGCTGAAATGAAATTTAACGCATTTTTAGCTTTCTATAACTTACAGATGCAATATTAAAATGAAAATAAATTCAATTAAAATATAAATTTTCTACAGTATAAATTAATTTGATAATAATTACATTTTTGTGTTTAGTCACTCTCTAAACATAATAATTTTATATACTTGCGATAATTTATTTTAATGATATATTTATAATAAAAATATACTAAAGTCATATTTAGTTGAGTTTAAAAGTTTATGTCAGATTTATTAATTTGATAAGTCTAGCTTTTATCAAATTAAGCTTAAACTTTCATCACTTCTGACCATTTAATGCTCAATAATTAACTTAAATCACAATCAAAATTTCATATAATACATACATTTCATATGTAGTTCTGACAAATAAATCTAAAACATAAATAAATAATTATAAATAAGTAAATATAACATTTCAAGATTCAAGTCTTGCCTAACTTGCATTCGTTAATAAAACGCAGATAACAGCGACGAAGAAGGATGCGGATCGCAGTTGGAGTGCACGACTGGAAACTTTCGCTGCACTGACGGCACATGCATTAATCAGTATTATGTATGTTAGTCGATGTTAAACACAATCGCAGCGCATTGTAATACAAATCACACCTAATTAGGTATGCGATGGCGCGCCTCACTGTTCAGACGGAAGCGACGAAGACTCGAACGGCACGTGCGCTTCGGGCACGCCGTGCAAAGAGGACGGCTTTCCGTGTCAGCATCTCTGCATCTCCACCGTCAACGGCCATCACTGCGCCTGCAAAGAGGGCTATCAAATGGGTTACGACGGCCGCTCCTGTATGGACATCGACGAGTGCTCGCTCGCCGAGCAGATGTGTTCGCAGAGATGCGAAAACTCAGTGCCTGGTTATCAGTGTTTTTGCGCCAAAGGCTATCGCATGCGTGCCGACAAACGGCGCTGCAAAGCGTTGGGTCCCGAGCCTGTCATTGTGTTCGCCAACCGAGTCGACATACGACGGGTGTCTTTAGACAGCTCTGAGTACATATCAGTGTTGAGTAATCTGCAAAATGCAATCGCCATCGACTATCACTATCAGTTGGACCTAATATTTTGGTCCGACATCACCACTGATGCCATATTTCGTGCCTCAATGAACGGATCGGACGCGATGCCAATAGTTAGCGCCGGTCTGGTCAGTCCGGGCGGTATCGCTATAGACTGGGTCTGCAATCGTCTATTCTGGACCGACTCGGGAACGTCGAGAATCGAGTTCTCCAACTTAGACGGATCGATGAGAAAAGTGCTCTTTTGGAAGGCCATCGAAAAGCCGAGAGCTATTGTGGCCAATCCGGAGGACTCGACCATCTTCTGGACTGATTGGGGACAACAGCCCAGAATTGAGAAGTCGTTTATGGATGGCTCCGGTCGTGTGGCTGTGATTGAGACGTCACTATTCTGGCCAAACGGTCTCACCATAGACCACACCGCGCACAAACTCTATTGGGTGGACGCCAAGCATCACGTTATCGAGTGCTCCCATTTAGACGGTCGAGACAGGAGGCGTGTCATTGAGGGTAATTCACTATTGATTGACGACTTTGAGCGCAATCAATCTTACACTACAATTGCTTTAAGCAATCGTTAGTCAAATGGAAGAAAAAGTTTTTTTTGTTTGAGCTAATCTTTTTCATTGACAGATGATTTGCCGCATCCGTTCGCGGTCACCATATTCGAGGACAGCCTCTACTGGACTGATTGGCACACGAAAAGCATACACACGGCCAGCAAATTGAGCGGAAAGAACATTACTCTCGTCCACAATAAACTGCATTACCCGATGGACATCACTATATATCATCCGTTACGACAGCCAGACGTAGTGAACCGTTGCCTCAATCACGACTGCAGTCACATTTGTCTGCCAAACAACGCCAGCTATATGTGCACGTGTCCGACCGGATACCGGCTGACCGGCAACGGCCGCACGTGCGCCGACCAACCGGACACGTTTCTGTTGTTCACAAAGAGAAACGACATCCGCTGGCTTTGCATCGAGTGTGCCGACGACGCCAACATCGACATTGTTCTTCCCCTCAAGAATATCAATTCGGCGGTTTCGATCGATTTCGACACCGAATCGTCGACCGTGTTCTGGTCAGACGTGGCCAATAAGTCCATAAACCGCGGCCTATGGAACGGCTCGAGTCAGCGCGTAATTATTTCCGGTTCGATGGAGTTTCCATCGGGTCTGGCGGTGGACTGGATCGGTCGTAACCTCTATTGGGTGGACGCGACTCGAAACGTGATCGAAGTGTCGCGAATGGACGGCTCGAAGCGGTCGACTCTGATCTGGCAGTCACTCGATCAGCCGCGAGACATCGTTCTCGACCCTCAAAGTGCACTTATGTTTTGGAGTCAGTGGGATAACTCGCACTCGAAGATCGAGCGCTCGGGTATGGATGGCTCCGATCGGATCGTACTTCACTCGCATAACCTTACGTGGCCTCACGGACTGGCTGTCGACTCGATCGACAAGAAGCTCTACTGGAGTGACGCCGGAATGAAGCGAATCGAGTTTTCCGAGTTTAGTAAGTCGTTTGGCTTTTTTGCTTGAATTTTGTTATATAAAAAGTTTCAATTTAGACGACTTTTAAATTGTTTAGACGGCTCTGGTCGACAGGTTCTCGTCTCACGCAATATCAAACACCCGTACGGTCTTGTCGTTTACGGCGAGTATGTCTACTGGACTGATGTGGAGCTCAAGTCCATTCAAAGGGCTCACAAGTTGAATGGCAATCACCGAAAGACGTTAATCGCCGATCTGGACAACTTGATGGACGTTCAGATATTCAACAATCAGAACGCGGTCGCGAAGAGCGCGGCCAAAACAGTGTGCGCCAACTCTGGTTGCAGTGATATATGCCTTCTATCGCCATCCGAACCATCATTTCGGTGTCACTGTCCGACTGGCATCACAATTCTCGGCGACAACAAGACGTGCGCCAAAGACATGGAGAAGTATTTGGTGATCGCCACCAGGAGTTCGATTCGCCGAATTTCGCTTCAAGTGGAGTACTATTCCGATGTTGTCGTACGTCTCAATCGTCCACTTACTAATGCAATCATTGTCGACGTCTACATTCACAACAACACCATTTTCTGGTCCGACACTATGGAGGATAAAATCTATCGCTCGCGCATTAGTGACGGCATCGTCGAGACGGTCATCGATGTGGGCTTAGACGACGTAAACGGGTTGGCCGTCGACAACGACGGCAGTAAACTGTACTGGACTGACGCGGGCCGCAAACGAATCGAAGTCTGCAATCTGGACGGCACGCATCGGCGGGTCCTGGTCTGGCAGGATCTCGACTCTCCGCGAGCCATTGCCGTCCACTATCTGAGCGGTCACATGATTTGGGCCGATTGGGGCGCTCAGGTGCGCATCGAGAGGGCCGATATGGACGGCCAGAGGCGCGCCGTCATTGTCAGCGAGAACTTAGGCTGGCCTAACGGTATTGCGGTGACGAGTGGCGCGAGAGTAGTGTGGGCCGACTCGCAGATGCACACCATTGAGATGGTCGATATCAATGGCGCCAATCGGCGACTGCTGGCCAGCGATCTTCCAGCGCCGTACGGCGTGGCCGTAATCGACGACTACGTCTACTGGACTGACTGGGAAACCCGTGCCGTACATCGAGTTCACGCTTTCGCTGTTCGATCGAGGCCTGAAGTTATTCTGAGCGCAATCAACAATTTGGTGGACATTCGGGCGATTTCGGTCACTTCGGACTCGCATATCAGTCACAACATGTGCCAAATCAATAATGGCGGCTGTTCTCACCTCTGCCTTAGAAACAGCGCCGAAGGATATTCGTGTCTCTGTCCGACCGGAATGATTCTGTTCAGCGACGAAAAAACCTGCAGCTCTAGTATTAATTTAACCTAATTTTTGTGAAAATTATTTAAAAAATACTCACAAAACTTGTATGCGTTTAATTTTTAGATTTAACCAAATTATTATTAGTCGCGTGCAGAGAAAGTTTGCGCCGAATATCGTTAGACACGGGAGACTTTAGCGATGTGTATCTGCCGGTGCGGGACGTTCGCCATTCGGTGGCCGTCGACTACGACTACGCGAGCGGCAAAATATTCTACACTGATGTTGCCTTAAATGTGATTCGATCGTTCGACTTCGATGGCTCTCACATTCAGACTGTGGTCGACAAAGACCTGCTCACACCGAACGGCGTGGCGGTCGACTGGATCGCCAAAAACGTGTACTGGTCTGACGGCGGCCGTAATGTGATCGAAGTGGCGCGTATGGACGGCACGTGCCGTAAGATGATTATCGATCTGGATCTGGACGAACCGCGCGCCATCGCTCTTCTTCCCCAATTGGGCTTCTTATTCTGGGGCGACTCGGGAACGGTTCCCAAAATTGAACGAGGTTTGCATTGACGAGAAATTGTTTGCGTATATTTAATGTTTTGAACTACCAATAGCTTACTTGGATGGCAGCGGCCGTCGGGTCATAATCTCCTCCGATATCGGATGGCCTAACGGTATATCCATCGACAACGAAGAGCATCGCATCTATTGGGCCGACGCTCAGTTGGACCGAATCGAGAGCGCAGACCTCGACGGCCGGCATCGAATTATTTTGCTTAAAGATATTGCTCAACCATACGGTGTGGCTCTGCTCGACGAATACGTCTATTGGTCCGACTGGCAGACGAAGGCCATCGAGAGGGCCAACAAAGTAACGGCCGGTGACCACGAAATTATCTCCGATAACATCGAATTTCTCAACGAAATCAAAATCGTGGCCCAATCGCGACAGTCGGGCGCCAATCCGTGTGCGGTACAGAACGGCGCGTGCAGTCATCTCTGCCTGTTTCGAGATCAAGGTTTTCTTCATCGATAGACAAAGTACACCAGAATTACATTATTGTTTATCGTTGATTAGGTTACATATGCGCGTGTCCTTCATATCCCGATTCTCGTCCGTGTTCTACAGGTTTTTTTTTGCTAAATATTTACAATTTTTTTGGTTAAAAATTAATAACGAAAAATTTTACAGTTCCGGGAGAAAACGTTTTCGACCCGTCGAGTGATAGTCCGGCGTTTGTGTCGGAAAGAGAGGGCAAAGTGTTAACCGATAATATAATTCAATGGCCTACTGATGATCCGTCCAAACCAACGAACTTAACGAACTGTCACGACCAGCAAAACGTCACGAATTGCGAAATTTCCAAATACTCGTTTGAAGGTATCGTAATTAAAATAAGAGCTCAAATTTTTATTTTTTTTTCGCTTAATTTATTAATTTTTGCAGATAAATATTTGGTGCAAACAGTATATATCGCGACATTGCTTTCGCTGCTATTAATCATCATTGTTTTGATATTCACAACATGTGTTATTTGCAAGCGGTAATCAATCAATTTTTACATCATTTACTCCTTTCTAACTTTATTTCAATTGTTCTCTGTTAGAAAAATTTTATATTTAATATTGAATTTTAAATATGATATAGTTTT
>JAQIYA010002216.1:0-10392 GCA_034699355.1 Microtritia minima
ATTTTCTAACATTTATATTGCATATCTTGTTTGCTTCTCTAATGTGTCGTCAATCAGTTTTACTTGTGTTTCCAACTTTTGATTGCGTTCTCCTAATTTCGTTATTGTGTTTGATATAAACTATTTCATATCTTATCATTAGCTAATGGCTAACAATTGATTTTGATATTAATTTTTATTGACTATTAATTGACTTTACGAATACCTTTTGACGATGAATTATCATTTAATCTTTCGACAAATTATTTACTTTAGTAAAGTTTTCTCAAAAAGCTATATTATGCAAATAACAAAGTATTTAATTTGCTTATTACATAATTTTAAAGAAATTAATTTTTTAAAAATAATTTAATAAAATAATATGTATTGCTTTATTAATAACAATTTTTTATTTATTAGTAAATATATGATGAATGAAAATATTTGTTTAAAAAATATATGATAATTATATAGTACTTGAAAAATAAATTCTTTCATTAAACAAATTGAAAGCAAAATATAGATTAAGGATAACAATATTTATACTGTACATCAAAATTTAAAAAAATGATGTTGAAATAGCTATTATGAGAAATATTGATAATTCATAATCTAAAGTTTATCTATTAGAGAGACGACTCTACGTGATGAAGATTTATTGACGGGCTTTTCATGTAATTTTCATGAGTAATTGAATTATTATGACAAACATTCTCACTGTTGGCGTTCAGCTTATGGCCACAGTTTTTTCTCATATCGCTATGACTGCGTGATATTATTTGTTCGTGAATTGATGTCTTGGAGAGCGCTGCTGGCGATGACGAGCTGGCATTAGGCGATAGCTCACGATTTTTCACATAATTAATCTGTGTTTCGGATGCATTTGCGAAGCACGTCGTCGTGTGGAGAGGATTCTGTGCGACCCATTGACTCGCTTCGCATTCCGTCGCTGTCGTGTTTATTGTTGTATTGTGGTTGCGATGCGGCCCTATGTTTGCGCAGCAGAAACAGCAACATATTCCGAATCGATATCGAAATTCGGCATTAAATCTTTCCTAAACAATATTTGAAATGAAAAATAAATATTATTTTTTTATCAAAAAAAAACTTAAATTTTGTACTAAAAATCTAAAAATATCGATAATTTTTAAATTATAACCCTAATAATTAATTTATCCTAAGTTAGATATAAGTAAAATTTAAAAATTGCATAAAATCGTGATGCAGAGTGCTTTGCAAATATTATAATCAACACCTCTTACTTCGCTTGCGTTTATTTAATTGATAAATGGGTTTATTAAAACTTTATTGTTGAGCACTTGTTCGCTTCTGTTAAAAATATTATGCACTTTTTGTAAAAAAATTATACTTTTTTATTTGACTTACTCTTTAACAATACTTAAATATTATATTACTGCATGTATGGCTGCTTAATGCACAGTTGGAAACTGTCAAATTGCTAACTTAAAATGACATCTTTTACATCAAAGGAGTGCCAAAACGGATATTATTTTGACGGCTGCTTGCCTTTCAATTGAGAGACGGGTGTTATACATATGAATTGTACAATAAAGAAAGTTTTCGCTCATAAAACTTAAATTTATAAATAAAACGAATTTTAAAAATATTAAAAGTATTAAAATTTAACACTTTGTAAATTCTCATAATATTGTGTTAATACAATATTTTTTATCTGTATAATGGCTAATGAATAAAGTTTTATTTATTTATAAAATAATTAAGAAATTAAAGACAAAATCTGAAAATTTAGTATAAATGATAAAAATGCTATATAAGATAAATGCTATACTGTATTTTATTTTAATTCATTATACATGTATTGTAATAACAATTGCGTAACATTTTTAAAATCTGATATTTTATAAATTATTATATGCATAAATTAATATATGCATAAAACTGATATTTATAGTGATTATTAGATTCGATATGATATATTTATTTTATTAATCAAAGCTTTAGATATATTGGGTAATACAATAGATTACCGATAATATTAACGATAGAGTTTTTTTTAAAATTGTAAGACTCCAACATATCAGACGGTCTTTCACAAAAATTGCGCACATTTTTCTTTATTGCATCAGTGATTCAAAAGTGTTAATATCGCTTAACATCGAGTTCTTAGTGGATATAATTTCGATTGAAACGAAATTTCTCGATAAAATAAAGTTTGGTGTCTACAGATTTGGCACTCCATATCATTTATACGGCAAGAAAGTAATGATGAAAAAAATACAGAATAAAGAAAATTTCATCATCTATTGTTGAAAGTAAGAAAATCTTGAATAGAGGTTGAAATATCTAAAAAAATAGTCTTAGATCGCGAAATCCGCATCGGCTATCATTGTTGAACATGTTATTACAATTAAGATGGTTGAGAGCTTCGAATTAAATATGTGATGATTTTAGTTAATAAGTATGAACTTAATATTATAATACTTTTATCTTGCGTACAAATACATTTTCAATATATATTTATAATTAATTAATAATAATTATTATTTTTTATTTATTATTAATTTAATGATTATATTGACAAACTTTTAGTTAACTTAAAATTATATATAGAGTAAGGGTATAATTTAATTTTATTTAGAAAATGTCTAAATACGCAAAATAGATTTAATTAAATTAATAGATTCAAATAATTTTTTTAAAATCAACAAATAGACCGAAAATTTTGGTGTTTGGTAAAGAATTGAATTTAAATTGTCCTGGAATTTTGAATTCATGACTTCTCGATCAAAAACTTATTTATAGTTTACTTATTATTTGATCTCTGGTTTAATAAAAATCAAATAAAGGATTTACTAAATTCCAATAATTGTAACGGACTTATGCGAACTTATTATTGTTTCGGATGCCTTTATCATAGCAGCGAGAATAATAAGAGAATTTTATATTTTATAAATTTCAAATATATTTCCAAAATTCTTGTATTAATAATATATTTATATATCTATTATTGAGTAGGAAAAGTTAAATTGTCAACAAGTAGTGATGACCGTTTTTACCGGTTATCATTAAGTTCAAAGTAAAGTTTTTCTAAAATTAAGGTTAAATTAAAGTAAAAATTAACCACAATTAACCTTTTGGTATATATTGATTGAGAGACGATATATAGTAATAGACTTGGTTTTAATAGTATTGTTACATATAAATTATTAAAAACATTTTAAAATTATATGCAATAATACTTTACTAAAACAATAAAAAAAATATTAATGATAATCAAAATTATTTATTGAATATAATAATACGTACGCTATAAATGGCATAAATGAATGGATTGTAGCATGAGTTAGACATCGCCAACCAATGACAGGAAAACCATATTAAGTTAATATATCTATATCTAAATGATACAATCAAATTTTTATTGTAAAAAATATAAAATATTTAAATTATATTTATATTAAAAGAAAGCAATTTTAGGTATTTTTTATAATTGAGCAATAATTATAAAATATAACATTTTGTTGTTAATTTATTTTGATACTCCTAGAACTAGTTTCCCTTAATTACGGTTGTTTCACATTTCTATTCTAGCATATGATTTTTAAAGCAATATGTTTCCATCGTGTATCTCAGTTCTGGTGCCTTCTATTTGGCATATTTTGATTTTGACACTAGATTTTTTAGATACGTGTATAGCATATCAGTAAATCCATTATAGAATTTATATGTAAGAACTGAAATTAAATAATAAATAATTTTCAATTTATTTAATTTTTATTTTTAAATAAAATTATAAATATAATGTTAATTTTTAATGAATTTTTAAAAAGTTTTGATTTTCTCTTTTTTAAGTAATACAGTTGACGACCAATCATATGAAGGTCTTATAAGACATCCTTTAAAGAACTTAAAAGACAATTTGGTAGCAAAAAAGCGTACTAAATTGCGTGTTATTTTGGTAGACCTTTCTTTCTTTTCGGGAAGGGGGGGTTAAAGTTCAATTATAAAGAGGAGAAGAGTCTCCCTTAAAACTTAGGTGTTTGTAAAATGGTTTCAGACAATTATTAAAAATTACCTTAATGTATATTTTAATATGATTATGAATTTTATTAAGTTTATAATTTATTTTATAATTATATAAATTAAAATCTTTATTAATACAGTTTGCTTTCATAATGCTT
Organism: Microtritia minima; assembly: GCA_034699355.1. NCBI lineage: Eukaryota > Metazoa > Arthropoda > Arachnida > Sarcoptiformes > Euphthiracaridae > Microtritia > Microtritia minima. The sequence goes on from JAQIYA010002216.1 coordinate 4,143, forward strand.
TCGGATTACCTATTAATTTCCGGATATATTTCTTGAAGAATGTTATACATTTGATATGGAAGCCAACAAATGCAAAACAACGCCACGACAATGAATAACATTTTTATGACCTAAAAATAAATATAATTTTATCAATAACTTAAAATATTTTTAAATATATGTTCAAAAACAATATAAATTACTTAATTTTTAAATTATTAGTCTTCTCTCTCTCTCTCTCTCTCTCTCTCTCTCTCTCTCTCTCACACACACACACACACACACACACACACACACCCTCACTCACTCACTCACTCACTCACTTACTTACTTACTTACTTACTCTCTTTTTCAATGTATTGTTTTTTATTTGATTGATAAATAATTTAAAACTAAATAGTTGAGTGAAATAAGCACTTGTATTGCACTTGTATGCATATATAGCTGTAGAAAATTATCCTTAATTCTATTTGTTAATCTTGTAATTTAGAAATCATAAATTATTATTCGTGATAATATGCATTATTTATAGAAACATTTTATTTCTATTGTTGTTATGTTACAAAAATTAATGCTATGCATCATAATAATTGTATCAAAAACAAGTGTGACCATACAAATGAGTTGATGTTAACATTATTGTTATTATTTTAGGTCAAATTTATTTTTACCATTAGAGGTTTCTTTTATTTATTGGTGGTGGGAAGAGATATTACCCTAAATTCGTTTAGATAAGAAGGTTCAGTGTATAAGACGAAGCAAAGAAAATCACATTAAAAGTAAAAGAAAAACTTTTTAATAGATAAGACGAACTCGTGTATAAGACGAAGTTTAGAAAATTGTTACACATGTCGTATACGTTATTTACATATTTAAATATCGAATTAAAACTACTATCATCAAAATCAAAGTAATATGAATATAAAATATAATAATGGCAGTGTCAGCAACAACTTGAATACAACTTACAAGATATTTAAAGAATAAAAAATATTATCAATAAAATACGTTAATCCCAAACGAAATGAGCATTAAAGTAAACCAAAGATATTCTAATAATTAAATTTTGTAGAAAATAATGTTAAAATTAGCTCATTCTTGTATTTTTAGGTAAATTTTAAAAAATTAATAAAATAAAGTAGAAATTAGATTTTTATCTCTTAAACGAAAATAATGCACTTTTTAATTATACAAATCGGACGCATAAATGCATAGATATTACTTGAGTAAAATTAAAATAATATTAGTATTTAAATTATCATAAGTTAAATTATCATTATAAAAGTAAGTAATAAAATAACAACCATTTAATAAAAAAACCAATTTTCTGATCATATTAATTAACAGTAAATTTACATTAAATTAAAGCCTAATTCATTAATTGATTAAAATGAAGCATAGCATAGCAACTGTTTGGTGAGTGCTAAACATTTATTATAAAACAGTACCGCAAAAATACCAAAATACATACTTGAATGCTATAATGAAAAATGTGGGCAATCAATAACAAATTGTATATTTAAATATATCAATATTTATTAATTTCATTCATTTATGTATCTCCAGAATGAATGATTAACCATAAGATATCCTATTAACCATAGGAAATCGCAACTATCTGTTATCAATGACTCTTCTGATCATATTTATGTTCAGTTTATTCCACTCTTTTTGCAAACTTTCCAAACACCATATAAAGTTATAACGCGTTTCGGGAACATCGCACACGTTTTTCTCTAGAAATAGTCAAGTTTTCGGGTCAACTTCAGTATACCCGAACTATTGCTGTGAGTGCATGGGATTTAATAATAGAAAATATGTTGTTTAAATGTTGTAACAAATATTGTTTGATTTTGTTTTTTGAAATAATAACTAGATTTTTTTACGATAAGTAAATTCAAAAAACTGAATTTCTTGCATATTTAGCACTTTACCAATATTCATAATTTAACGTAAATTTAAAACATTTAATACCATTAAATTTATGATATTATTTAAACTAAATTAACATTAAATTTAGTTTATAAAGTTATCAATTTCAAACTACTTAAGTCTAAAATTTCTAAGGCAAACATAACAGTCTTATGTAAATTCTGCAATCAATCAATGTCTTAACTGCAATGTCACTAATGCTTACGATTTGTTCGTATTAAACCAAAACTCAACACTTAAATATAGTACAACATATATAAATAAATTTCTAATTTTTGAAATTTGCATTTTTGTTCGCAATAAATCAAAATAGATTAAATGCAAAATTTTGTATTATCTATTAATATTTAAGAAAAATCAATTTAAATTAAAATTATGGTGTAAATAATATTATATTTTATAATATACATAATAAAAATTTCTAAAAGTATATTCTGTTTTAGAATAAAATTATTGAAAACAAAATTAAAATTTGCATTTATGACCAGATTGTTATTAAAATGATAAAGTCTGTAGTCTGAGACACGAGACACTGAGTCTGAGCCTCAGACTTTAAATTTTAAGTTATATTATAAAAAGTGTCTATGATTTTCTGTATAACACAGTATTACGTCTAATATCCAGAATATAAGCGCCGAATTCAAAATAAAATTTTCGGTATAAGGATTTCTACCTAAAAAATTCAAACGGAATAATTGAACAAAAGTAAAACATGATAAAAGATGATATCTTATTAAAATATGTGACAACAAAAAGTCAGTTTATCAATGAATTCGATTAAACACAAAATCATTCGATCAGATACTGACAGATGCATCGAACAAATGACATAATGCAGGCCACATTTATATTCTATCTGTCGACTATATTTATAAAATACAATGAATATAAGAATAATACAATACGTATACAACTAGTCATTGCGAATTAAATCAATAGATTGGTCATTGCCTGCAACGCGTATAACTGTTGTATAGAATACTGGGATTTCATGTATTAGAATTCATTTTAGGATTATTAGTACACGATGTATATTCAATTAACGTTTCGCACGATCTATTTTTATAATCTAAATTCTTTAGTTTAAGATTTTTAATTTTCTTTCAAACTTGAGATTTGGTTTAAATTAGTAAATAATTAAATTGAATAATTGCTATAAAATTGATTAAGTTTTCATTCTTTTGATATCCTTTACTAAATTTGGTTTACAAATTAAACTATAATTCATTAATTCAATAATTTAACAACAAAACGTTAGTGAACCAGACTCGCTAAACTTATTGTACACTTGTTGTAAACTTATTTTAGTAAACTTGACGATAAAATTTTCTGATTACACATTAGAATAGAGTTACTCAAATCACTAATCAATATATTACCAGACGTTTTATTATGCAATTTTTGTACATTACGATTGATTAATTTTAAAAAATTTCGCTTTAAATTTGAGACAAAAGCTGAATTTTGCAAAGTTTAAAAATAAAATGGAATTAAATATCCAAAGATGCCATAAAAGCATTTAATTCATGTAATATCCGTTACCCTAAAATATTTTTAGTAAATGATGCACACTTAGAGCACAACAAAACTTTGCATAAAAGGAAAATTGAATCTTAAATGATAGACTAAAATCTTGAATTAACTTTTACAAGCATTTACTAATGTAGAATAATATTATTAACTTTTAGTGTTTTAAATTATGACTTAAAATCTAAATAAGCTTATCATTTACTTTTGAAATAATAAGTAATTTTAAGTGATATGATTGCTTCAATACGAAAACAATATGCGAATTATGCTTGATTTTTTAAAAATAACATAAAGTGAACCATGTTTTTATATGAACTAATCAATGAAAAACCACAATATAGTTTTCATGTCTGTTGTGTTACGCAGTTTTAAAATTTAAAATTTCATTTAGTTTATAGATTGTTGCGATACTACAATCACTACATAGGTTGTCACGTAAAACTAAATATTTCAAACATTCACTATAAAGTAAAAAACTTATTGTATTGAATTGTATAATTAAGGATATTTTACTGTATTATTTTTAAATTAAACTATAATTCTACTTAATTAAATAACATTAAATATATTTTTACGAATAGTCTCAACAGATATAATGTAAATCAAAATTCAATTAAATCTAGTACTGTTTTACTGAATTACCGACTTAAATAGAGATTTTAATGTTTTAAGCTATACAATTAGGGTTGCCAACCGTCCCGATTTTTGACTCCTTGTCCCGACGCTTGTTAAATCGGAACAATACAAAGTCCCGATTTAAAAATCAAAAATAAAAATATTTTTTATACTAAAAAATATTTTGTCCCGATATGTCCCGATAAAAGTCATTTATTTAGAAAAAAAAGTCCCGAATTATGAAAAGTAGAGTTGACAACCCTATATACAATTCGAAGTACAACATCTACCAAACAATAATTGCAAAAAATAATGAGTATAAAAATGAGATGATATTTATATTTTTATATTTTCAATAAACATGCATTAACTTTATTTTATTAGATTATTCACTTATTTTGTCCGCGCATTTTGTATTTTCTACATAAAATGACTTTATTTTATGTATTTTTTAAATAATTAATTTTCAAAAATATTTTTCAATAAGACTTTATATATAAATCCATAAATTATATTTTAGTGTCGATATAGTAATGTTCAGCTTATATCTCGTTTATGACAACTTAATCGTCGATATACATGTATATGTATATGTGTAAATGTTCATATATTTTGAACATTTGGCCCTTTAAACATCATCAGGGGTGGAGTGGGGGAGTATAAACAGAAGGACGGACACACATCTGAAATCAATACGTTTACTTTTGTCACATTCAGCAAAATGAAAGTTAAGCTGAACTGTGCTTTTTTGATTTAATATTGATCGTATATTTTTTTAGAATTTACATAATTAATAAATTTGATTTACATTTAAGTTAAATAAGATAAAGTAATGTTTTTTAATTATTCAAATTTTATAAATCCACAAGCAATGAGTTTATGTTGTGAATCGATATTTGAAGTATTGATATTTAAATAGTTATTCATATTTAAAGCTTACTATGAAGACATGATTTGAAATTGTCACGAAATATATAGACATCACTCCATAAAGTAGTACTATTTAAACAACTATTAATGATTTGTAATATTTTAATATTATGCAGAATATTTAATATCAAATATATCTTTATTAAAAAAATTTTTTATTGGAATTATTCACATTCATAAATATATAATTTACATGAATAATTAAGAATTTTTTGTCATTTTAAATTTAATATTAAAGTATTAAAAAATATATTTATGATACAATATCGTTCATAAAAGGGTTATTCTTGATCCCTGTGCTGATCAGTTAATTCGTGTACAATACACGAATTTCTATACAGTAATAACCGTATCGATATTAGTGTTTGTTTAATGATACTGTGAATATTTGCTTAACTATAAGTCATAAACTTTAGTCTATAACTATCTTTAATTATGCATTCTTTTAAGATATTATACAGATTATATAAGATATTATTTGTATTAATTGCTTTAAGCATAATTCATGTTAGATAAGAGCAGTAATTGTGCTAAACGTTAGTTAAATAAATAATATCAATAAGTTAGAGATATTGTATTGCAATTCAAAGAAAAAACGGAAACCGACTCTATTCACGCATACAACAGATAACATATATCTCACCCGTTTTTTGTTTCTATTCACATGAGTCGGATCCACACGAGAATTGACTGGCGCTTCATTATCCAGATATAGATGAACGCACATACGAATATAGGCGTACGATATTATGGCTGAGGGTATGAAGTACTGGAGCACTACGAGGGTATGGTTGTAATGACGAAACATTTGCGCACTCAATCCCGTGTTGTGGCAGAACGGAAGCGTATATTCTTGCGATTCTTCATCCAATATGAGCTGCACGTTGAACGCCATCCAAGTCGGCAGCGATAAGAATATGGAAAACGCCCAAATGGTTAGAATTATGAATTTGGTGCTCAGCTTTGTGGTGCGCGCGTGAAACGGATAGATCACCGCCCGATACCTGTCCAGCGCTATGGCGGTCAGTGTGAACACCGACACGTTCACCGATATGACCTGCACTGTCGGGCAGAACGAGCACATAAACCACGGCAAGTCCCACCTCTGCAGTAACGCGGCCTGAAATTGAAAGGGTATGGCGAACGCGCCGATGAAGATGTCGGCCATCGCCAGATTGGCGATGAAGTAATTGGTGACGCTTCGCATTCGCGGCGATCGCATCACAATCCAGATGATCATCGAGTTGCCGATGACGGCGCACAG
>JAQIYA010002217.1:0-10392 GCA_034699355.1 Microtritia minima
CAGCACTGCACTCACCCCACCATCGCCTCCCCTATATTAGCGAGCAATATGTAACCGAACCATAGAGAGCTAGAGATGCTTGAGTAGAGCTCAGTGGGGAGCGATCTAGTAATCCAAACTCAGGCAACAGGTATACACACAGACCAACAGTGAGCCTTACAGTGAGCCGTACAGCGAGAAGTACAGTGAGACGCGTTTGCGAGACATAAGATACTCTAACTCCTTACAGACCTTACAGACCCCCCACTTCTTTATATTGATTGCTATTTTCAAAGCGTTTTCTTGTCTATTTAATTCTGACCCAATTTACGACATTTGCACAGTTAACACACTTAACACGCTTACCTGTTAGAGAGTCAACGCTACTAATTATGTGTTATCGCTATCACGATTGCATTCTTGCTTTCAATTTCTACTTTTATTCATTTTTACAATGATTGGCAGTTTTTCTCTTATTAATGGAGTAATTAAAAGTAATTCAATTAACTAACATTATTATATGCTTTAGCTATAATGACATGATTTAAATAACAATCAGTTTGACTTTCAATCGCAACAAATTGAAATTTTTGAGATAAAAAGTGGAGCACATTAAACACATTTTATGCCACTAATATGAAATCTAATGTTATGCTTACTTTAATACCTCGTATTTTTCATTTGCTTGTTTTTATTAATGCTTACTTTTCTGTCAAAAGTAAGAGTGCGAACAACGCATTGGTTTTACTGATAGTGAGAATTAGTGTCGCTCAGCAATGAAACAAAGAAAAGTATTGAACATACCGTAAAATATAATGAGCAATACTAGAGTGGAGAGAGTGAGAGGAGAGCGAGAGAGACGCGCGAGAAGTGCAATAAAAACAAGAGAAAAGCTTAAAGTCAAACATAAGTCGGCATCACTGGCATCAACATTATCACTATTGAAACAGCTGTCACTATAAAGCAGAGCATTGGCTCATTCAGTATTACAATTTCAATTCAATCGCAAACGTAATGCCACTCGTTTTGTTTATGTAATATTACTTTTTTATATCGCCTTATATGCTCTTTAACGCTAAGAAATAGTGATGATTATGAAAACTGAATTTGCACTGAATTTGAAATCATTTAAATATTGAGTTTGAATGGTTGTGAGACAAACTGATGGGCACTTTTGATGATCATCTCGCATGTGTTTGTTAACTCACAACAACACCATCTAAACTGGTTAATCATATTTATGGACACAAAACAAAGATATACTTATCTTCTTATTAACTTAAGCATGAGCTCAGTCCATATCATGTACTTGTCTGTATGAGTTAACTCGAATGCGTGTTGAATTTCACTTTTATATACAACTCTAATTTATAACAATAGAGAATATTTTGATCGAGTAATTCTTCATTGCATATAAATATTTTTTTATAAAAGTATCGACAAATAAAGCAAAATAATCACACAATTATTAATTCACATAATTTACTAAACTATCTAAACTAAAATAATTATAATTTTCATATACAATGAAATATATGCGGAGTATAAATAAGAACCCAAGTGTTGATTTTAGGATATTGAATATTTTAAAGTTAATTAAATTAAACTTATTGGTAAAGCATTACATTATACACAATGATTTAATTACAGTCGAAGTGTTAACAAATGGTTACATATATGATGCTAAATATTTTTGTTTATCAATTAGTTATTAATATATTTAATTATCAATAACATGTGATATTAAGTAATGCAAATCAAGTTTAGATGTCATTGTTTAGATGTTAATGGTTAACATTAGCATTTTGTGTTATTATGATTAAAAATTTCGATACTTTTGGTGAATTAAGTGACAATACATGACAATACTTCAATTCAGAATTAATTGTTTCAAAATTCTTAAAAAAAACTTACATAGTTAGTCATAATACGTTCAAATATTTTATAAAAGCTAAATTATGACAATAGTGACAATTATTAGTCTCGTACACGTAATAGTGAGCGAAACACATAACTTTTATTTGCATAATTTGATAATATTGTGCTATTTATAAAATGTTTTGAACAAATTTATTATTAATATTAACTTCGTTAATAATTAGAAAATTAAATTTTAATCTACAACATAAGTATAAATTAAAATTTAACTAAATTGAAAAATTTCAAGTTTATTGAAGTATATCTTTTTTTATTAATTAATTGCTAGATTTTGAAAATCTTTTTACAATCATTAATAAGCATTAAACATTTATATGCTCTCAACCCTCTATACCCTCCCTCATAGTCTTCAGGCCTTTTAAGACTTGAAACCAACTCTCAGATTCTAGCTTAGCCTAAAAACTTTCAAAGATAGGCGAAACGTTATGATACGTTAGTTTCAATTATTTGCTTAATTATATGACTGATAAATGCTGTAATTATAATTAATAAATTATATAAAATCAGTTCTACTACAGTAAAGTTTGAATATAATAAGAAAACTTCACTATAGAAAACGATTCAAAATTAGCCGATAGACTATGTTTTAACATTAACAAACATTGTTAGTAAATACTTCAATATTGTGATACTATGGTATACAAAGTATTTGTATAATAAGTATGCCTCTCTTTTCAACTCTTCATTCTTTAAAATAGTAAAATTGTTGAAAGTTATAAAATACATATTTAAACAATCAGTATATAAACAAAACTTTTACTGAAATAAACACTATTTTTTTATATTACAAATTCATAGCTCGGTATAGTGAACAAAGGCTTTGTTCCTTTGGGGGTTCACTATATCGAAATTTTACTGTATAATGATAAATAAAAATGAAGATTTGAAGCGTGTATAGAAATGATAATACAATATTGGGATTCAAATCTTAATATTATCTTTTGCAATATATTTCCGACATCAACAGTATTTTAAGCTGTCTGAAACTGGCAATCATTTACAAATAATTTTAAAATCATTTAATTTATTCATGTGCAGTATTTATTTAGTATGCAATTAAAAAACGAATTCCAATCTGTGTGAGCATAACATGGTTTATAAGAAAATTTCAGCCATTATGTTATTCAGATTTAATGCCATCAGAGAGAAGAATGGAAAGAAAATGGAAAATAAAATAATATCCAATTTTTTACGCTAAAAAGTTATTTCAGTTTTTAAATGAATGATAAATTTTACTAAAGTATAGTTAAGTGTATTTAGATTATAAATAAAGCATTTCTTGAAAATAAAATGTAAATAAATGTATTGTTAAACTGATAATAAAATTTTAACATAAATTCTTTATAAATGACTGCTTTAAAACACAACATGAATAAAAAAGTTATTACTTTTACATGAAAACTTCTAATCTAATTTGGTTTTGCTTTATTTCACATTTAAATTCAATAACTTTATATATCAAAGTAACAAATAATAAATGAAATTATTTATAAAGTAAATTCTTTAGAATTTAAAAGCTATTAAATTATAAATAATTATAATATTAGAAAAAATCTCTTTTTAAAAGAATGTTATAATTTAATTGATTTTTAATAACGTAAAAATATAAATAAATATAAATGAGAAATAATAAGACATTTTTGTTGAACATATGATACATCAATTGATATGCTATATTGAAGTAATTGACTGCTATTGTGTAAATTAGTGCTAACAGATAAGGGAATTAGATATCGATGCGATGGCGAGGATTGCGGACAAGATATGAGGTACTAATGGTTGGCAATGAAATATTGTCATTTGGAGCAGAAATGGAATTATATATGACTATATGACTATATAGCGCAAATACGACTGCAGACAACTCAAGAAGTGAACCTATATTCGGCTATATATCGTTGATTATATGGTAGAGAAGTAGCGCTCAAAGAGAGAAAGAGATGAGACAAACCAAAGAGAAAGAGAGAAAGAGAAAGAACGAGAGAACGAGAGCTCACTTAAAGACGGTTAGCGCGCAACAGAGCTCAGCGATTCAAAGCGATTCATGCAATCGATTGCCGGCTTTGCAGTGCTTTCCAATGCTAAGCAATGCTAAACCAAAACGGAAAGCAATGCGAAAAAGTGGAGTCAAAGTGGAGTAAAAGTAGAGTAAATGCTTTGTGTGGCATGTGTTGCACACATAGCACTGCCATAGCTTTACTCTTATTGCTCTACTCATTCAAACTGCATCTCTCTTTGTCTCACTTGATTCACTCTTCATAAATCTATTCGCTATCCCTATCAGTGCAGTGCTGTATCAGTGCTGAAGCCGTGCCTAACCTTTTAACACTTGAAGTTTGCCATTTGGCTGCGACTTATGTAAGTTTTTCAAATTTATGGAAAACGCACTTTTAGAGCATCTCATTTGATGTCAAATAGATGAATACGATTAGCCGATTAGTGAGATAAGACCATATACTAGTTGTGGTTTTTATTTGGTCACACAATGGATATACACATAGTTTGATTGTTAACAAAACGCCAAAATGGGAAACTTTAGCACTACATCTCTGCACTACGGCTGAGGGGAAAACGAGGAGAAATGAGGAGAAATGACTGAAATGACTGCGATTTGACTGCGAAGGGAAAGGCCTGCGAAAGGCCTCAACGCCTGCTATGGCTATACGCCGTACGCGTACAGTTTGCAGACAAATACTAAAATACTAGTATATTACACACTGTCAGAAATCCACTTTATGAAGCAAACAAACGCAATTTATTTTTTCAATGTGCAGCTGCCAATTAAAACAAAAAGGCAATCTCTGGCCGTCTCTCTCTCTCTCTCTCTCTCTCTCTCTCCTCTCCTCTCCTCTCCTCTCCGAGTCGGTGAGCCGTCGGACGGCCTGAACAGTGGTTCGAAGCTGGTGATGGGGGAGGGGTTCGATTGTCAGCTCTGTGCACGAACTACGAAATAAAAAACTAAAAACAAATGAAATGAAAATGAAACTTGTTTGAAGTTCTTTTCTTCATTTCGAGTTTAATTGGAAAATTCTTTCTCAACACAAGTAACAGGCAATGGAAGGCATGGAAGGAATGGAAGAAAAGCAGAAATCCCTTGTACTCCACCTTAAACTAAAGGGGGAGTGATATCGCCCTCAGCAAAGTCGGGATCAATTGCAAAGCCGGTTGAGTATACTCTGCGTTAGGCCTTGAAATGTAGTTTCATTAAATGCTACAAAACATATTTTTATTACTTCGTTTCATTTTCATTTTAATTAATAGAGATAAATCAAAAGCACTGAAATTGACTTCATTTGTTTGCATTTTGCTGTTTTGCTTTGCCTCTCAAAGCCATTAGCGTGAGACACAAACAGACACACAGACACAGGCTTGCAGTCAATTGAAAGAAAGCCAATCATTATTTCCAAATTGAAAACTTTCAAACTTTAAATGTGCCACTAATTTATAAGTTTCATTTCGAAATAGTTAAATAGTTAGACATTTAACTGCCTCTAAATGGATGGCCACTAATCGATTCGCTAAATCAAACCTCCACTCAATAGGCATATACTTTATTATTATTGCGATTTGAATGATTTCGGTGTTGTTAATGCAAATCAACTATTTTGTTGGCAGATGTGATCAGATGTGTGTTTATGATAAAAAGCAAATATTTCTCACAAGTATCACATAAGACCGCATATAAGAGCACGTCAAACACCATAGAAGCTGATAGAAGAGCACACGTTTGAACATAGAAAAACATAGCTCACAATTGGTAGGAGGATCTGAGTTGGTCTCAGTTGGTTCGGCGTTGGGCTCAATCTTCGCAACAAGGATATCAAAAACTGCAATTATAATGGCAACAAAACCGGTACTTGTATAGCATATTATAGTTGATTACAACAAAACATTAAAACTTCTCTACATATTTAATATTGCATTCAATCATTTGTACGAAACTTTATTTCCATTTCATATACCGTAATGGCTGTAATGCCTGTAATGGCTGTAATGGTCGGTTAAAAAATGGCTCACGAACTGATCGTACTGTAATCGCACTGATGTTCAAGTGATGTGTATGTGATGTGTATGTGATGCAGCACTACATGACAATACATAAATGCTTTCAAATTCAGATCTATATCATAATAGAAGCTATACTCGAGTTCAAAATATAAGCTCTGCATTCAAATTATAATTAAATCTTCATATTATTATTAACTTTCAACAACTAAATGTCAGCATTTCTTATTTTCCGTAATCATCAAAAAGCTAACAAAATTCTGTTGAGTCCAAAGTCCTGAGCACCAAATTGTAATTGGTTTAACCGCAAATAACTCTTTGTTAGCCATCAGAGCAATTGAATGGAGTAACTACTGGTGAGGTACTAGTTTTTTACTCGATGGTTCCTATTATAGTTGTTGTGGTGTCGGCAATAACTTTGAAGGAGTATATCAGGTTATTAAAGTGCTAACACGTCGACCGACTGAAGGGAGTTTGGAGTTGCTTTCAATAACTTATTATGTGCCGATTGAGCTCACTTTGCCAACACTATCACTATGACTGACGATTTTGGTTGAACTCACTCGACAACAATTAACAACAATTGATTAAACAGATTCGATTTCATCAAATAAACATTTTTAAATGATATCAAATTTAAGACTATATTAAATTTTAAAAAGTAATATGTTTGTAAAATAGTATGTTTTGAGAGGAGAGAAAGAGAAAGAGAGAGAGAGAGAGAGAGAGAGAGAGAGAGAGAGAGAGAGAGAGAGAGAGATTCATGATTTCATTTGATTAAAAATATAAAAATAATTTAATCATTCTCTTTAACTTAAATTAAAACAATAATTAACACAAAAAATATTCATATAAAATATGTACTTATATATACAATTGTATATAGCATAAGCATTAAATTGCTCAAAATATAGCCTATAAATTTTATTAAAATAATTTTTTTTAGATTTTCAAATAAAACTCAAACCATGAAAATAAATACAGGATATGTAGTGCTTAATAAGTCTAGTAAAAAGGATACAGAAATGAATAGATCGTTCAAAATGTATTCATTGTAAACCTAATAAAATAAAATGTTATTATTCCAAATCAATTTGTGATTTAATTGAGCTATTTTGTAGTTTTGATATTAATGTATTACATTTTTAATGTAATTTCATAAAATTCTAATGTTTAGACACTTAATTTCTAAGCAGCGTATCCTTTACTTGGTTTAATCGTACATATATAGAGTTGTATATAGAGAATAATATAATAAAATTATTTTTAATGAAAAATTAACTCAAATATCCAAAAACAACATTCAATTTTGTAATGATTTTTTAATTAACATTAATTTTAAAAAATCATAACAATTCAAAATTATATAAAGAATAAATATATAAATATATTCTTAATACTTATGCAATAAATATCTTTATAATAGAGATGTCATTAAAAAGTTTTTATAGAAATTCAAAATTTTATCTCTAATATTTTCAAATATTGCTACTGTACTTAATTTTTTAATGAATTTTTGTCTTAATAGTCAATGATAACTATTAATAAACTGCATAAGAAATATAACACATATAAATAGTTAAAATGCAAATGATATTACCATTTATTTTGATTAATAACTCTGCGATTTTTTCTTTTGAATATAAGAAACAAGTAAATACAATAATACAATAAAACATGTGTACAATAAAATATATTTAAACAATATATATATAACAATTTCAAATATCAGTAAAGCCACAAAATTAACGCCAAAATAAAGCATTTTTATTTCTCACTATCAGTAGTTAAACTCAATTTTAATAATTATTTAGTAAAAAGTAGTTATTCTATAAATGACAATTAAATAATTTATTATATATAATAAACCCTATTCTAATTTATGCATTTGTGATACAAAACTTAATTTTAATAATAATTTAGATTTAATTTGTGAAACTTCCATAAAATATTGTATTTATTGAAATATTATATATGCAATTATATTGCAATATTTGAATTATATATGCAAAAGATTAGGCATACAAATATATTAAAAAGCATTCAATACTTTTATTTTATACATTTTAGAGTACATTTATCTCATTTCTATTTATTCTAATTCGAAATTCAAAGCAAATTAAAAAACTAAACTTAAAATAACAAAGTTTATATGCTTTAAAAGGATATATTAACATGACTTAAGCGCAAAGTTGTGTTTAAAAAATGATTGACTCGAAAAAAACGTGAAATACAAATTTAAAAAGTAGTTTATTAATACTTTTTAAAATTAATGAAAAGTTCTTAGAAATGCAATATAAATGGTTATATTGTGTTGAGTTTCACAAAAGTACAAGAAATTTATTGCACAAATCAAATGAATCAAAATCAGAATACGAATCTGATAACCATTTATTTTATATTTCTGTAAAATTATTTAATGAATGAATGAATGAATGAATGAATGAATGCCTCAAAATATAAGAAATAAATATAATTTTAATAAATTTTTAAAATTATTTTACTATTATTTTAAATAATTTGATGAGCATGTTATTGAAATGAATAAACATTAGTATTATTAAACCGATATAATAGTAAATCAATGAATATCAATATATCAATAAAAACTATTCTTCAAAATTAAATCTTATTACGCAATGTTTTGTATATTAATTAATAATAATTAATTATTCAAAAATTAATTTAAAGAATATAAATTTTGATAAATAATCATATTTTTTTATATAAAATAAGCTCTTTTTAAGTTTGCTTTCAATTAAGCTATACATGAAATCAAAAATTAATTTATTTGACCTTAAATTTCTATTAAAGCATTCCAAATAAAGAATGTTGAATAAAATAAAAGTAAGTTTAATCATGGTTTTCAACATACCAAGCAATCAATTAGCATAAATATTTGCAACTTTTCTTAATATAATTGAATAGTTAAGAGTTGGTAATAAGCAAAATGGGAATCAACGAGTGCTTACCTGGCAGTTGTGCAATCTTTAAAAAGTATATCAAAATCTTGTGTTGATAGCAATTTACAGCGATTCACTCCCGGCTGAATGGCACCCAATCCCCGCAATATCCTTACTTGCTCTACATTGCAAACAATCGGCACTATATCCAGACGCTATTAAATCAATTATTCAATAATATTAGATATTATGTTCAAAATATGACAAAAGCTTAGATGAGGAGTATTTAATAGAAATTATTTGTTATTAAGATTAACAATTAAGAAATGAAACTTAAAGAGGATTTGAATAAAGAATGAAAAAAGAAGTGATGCTTTGAATGCTTACTTTAAGTTTGGTGTAAACAGTATGAAGACCTCCAACCAAGTGCTTTAAAAAAAGTTCAAAAGCTTGCGGTAAACATAACAAGTAATCGGGGCATTGGGATCTGTTTGCGCTAAGAAAGGCTGCGATACGCGCCCCGCGATATTCAATAAGTCGACATTCATTAGTCGCAACATATTGTTGTCCAGATTGTTGCGAATGCTGTTGAGATTGCATTGAATTGTGTTGCGGGGGAGAGAAGAATGGATAGCCGGGGAATGTGGCGCTGCTGTGATGACGAATCTTTTCTGCAACATTCACATCAATCACCGATCAGTCAATGGCCCAATTTGTGCCCAATTAATATTACGTCTACTATTATAGCGATTAACTATAATAGTGATCTTACTATATCTATCATTGCGCTCAGCAAAGTGTCACTCATTGCCAGCCAAACTCAAACTTTACAAACTTTGAGAAATGTGAAAAAATGAAAAGTGATGCTTACGTGATGTTCTGAGATCATTGGGTTCGGAGTTGCTGTCGTCTTCACTCAGTGTTGTGGTCGGACTGTTGTTGTTGTTGTGATAATGTTGTTGCTGCTGATGAGCCGACACGCGATGATGAGGTGATGATGACATGTTAATAAATTAGCGATCAGTATTGCACTCAAAGTCCGTCTCACGCTTCTTATGCTGTCACACACACACATACGAAACAAAACTTATTCGCAATAATATGCTCACATTTTCTGCTAATCATTAGCAGATCGGCTGAAAACAGTTTTCAGAGCAGAAAACTTTTTTTTGAGTCGTGCAGAAAAGAGCATCCCTTATGGATTGCTATCATAAGATTGCGAGCTCTGCCCAAACTTGCCATCGACTCGATGGCCGCCCATTCAGCGCACACCTATTTCTTTAGCCAATCGCTATCGCCATGAATATGACGACAATTTCATAGCGCATACCAAAAATATATTGCATTCACTCCAGCATTAGTTGGAAGAGGAGATGCAAACCAAACCAGCGATATATGAATGAGTATATCAATGAGTCTATGAATGCCTTCAACACACTGTCACTCGAAAATTTGAAAATTTGATCGCACTCGCAATCATTTTCACTAATTTCAATATTTTACAATTTATTATAGTTTGCTTTCCTCTCTTCAAATTAACTCAAGACTATAGTTATTGTAAAAAAAA
>JAQIYA010002218.1:0-10387 GCA_034699355.1 Microtritia minima
GCTGAAAGTGATGGTTCAGGTGAACACCAGCGGCGAAGAGAGTGAGTTGGAGTGGGTTTGGAGTGAAAAGTTGTTTGTTTTTCTCATTATTTGTTTGTTTGTTTGTTCGCAGGTAAGAGCGGTGTGCGGCCCGACGAGGCTCGCGATCTGGTCGTACTGATTCGCGAGTCGTGTCCGCGGCTCGAGTTTGCCGGTCTGATGACCGTCGAGAGCGCCGACGAGCCGAGTAAGGATTTCGAGACGCTGGTCGGTCTGAGACGGACGCTCTGCGACGCGCTCGCCGTCGACGAGAGGGATGTGGAGCTGTCGATGGGAATGAGTGGCGATTACGAGCTGGCGGTAAGTGAGTTCGGGCCACTTTTGTGGCGCGCTCGAGGTCAGAGGTGAACTATTTTGTGTTTTTAGGTGGCTATGGGCGCGACCACTGTTCGAGTCGGCACTTCGATATTCGGCGCGAGAAATTATGACAAATGAGAGAGACGTTTAGAATTTTTAATTTGTTGTTATTTGTATTTTATTAAAAAAAATTTAAAGTAATAAACTGTTGAAACCCTTGAATAGTATCCCTTTTTAAACTTTCATAACTCTAATCGTGGATAAGATTTTGTGAATTTTCAGGAAAGCCGATAATTATTATAAATTTATTTTGAAAATCATTCCTAAAATTGATTAGAAATTTCAATTTAGATAAAAGTTTGAAAATGCATAAAAATAATGTATGTTTTTGTTTATAAAAATAATATTTAAAACAATCGCGTTATTATTATTATATTGAATATCACTATAGATGGCAGTATATCTTATTATTTATATTGATATAACTGTCGTGTTTGTGAACATGTGCTTCACTTCTGTTTGAATGTCTGGTCTCGCAGTCATTATTAATTAATGATATTTTAACTCTTAGTTAAACTCGTAAATTCAGTCACGACTCATTCCACGCATTTCTGAAACACTGTAATACGTGTTAAACACGTGTGCAGTATTTATATTAAAATTGCACGAGATTTTGGGTTGAATTTAAAGACAGACTTTTCTGTAAGGAGTAGTGCTATCGGTATGTGTTTTTAAGTCTGAATATAGTATTTTATTTCGTAAGTGTTATTAATTTCATATTTTGTGACATTAATGTAGGATTTAAATTTGTATTTTGTATAGAGTTTTATGGAAATGTGTGAAACGCGTGAATACAGTCGCGACTCGTTTGAGAGATTTGGCGATGATTTGTGTGAAGAGATGTTGAGTTGGCTTTCATTTGATGACTGTTTTGGTTATGAATGTGTGGCTAAACAGTGAAAACGAGTGCTGTTTAATAGAAGATATAAATTCTATATTTATGATTGCGAATGGATTGTAAAAATAGGAAGATTAGAGTTATTACTGAAAACTTTTGCTAAAAAGTGTTTATTTATTGATCAGATTTATATCGAAAATTCAAACAGAATATCATTGAATGAATATTTCCATATTCTTCTCGAGAATCGTTATCAATTGAAGTCGTTTTGCATTCACTCAAAACATAAAAGAAG
Organism: Microtritia minima; assembly: GCA_034699355.1. Classification (NCBI taxonomy): domain Eukaryota; kingdom Metazoa; phylum Arthropoda; class Arachnida; order Sarcoptiformes; family Euphthiracaridae; genus Microtritia; species Microtritia minima. Next base: position 1,530 of record JAQIYA010002218.1, read on the forward strand.
TTGTGATGTGTTGAGAGAGTCGTGGATATTGTTTGGCGAGAAGTTTGGACAGAGTTTGCAGAAAATGTCATTTTTGAGTGTAAGAGAAGATTCAGTCAAACCATTACTGCATTTAACACCGGATTTGAATGAATGCGAAATAAAGAATTTGAATGACTGTTGTGGTGATTACGGAGAATATTTGTTACCGAAATTGAAAGTAATTACAGCAGAAATTAACGAAAATTCAGATCTGGATATGTTTTCTGCGAAGTATGCGAAAACAGTGGAGAAAATTACGATAAAATTTAAAGTCAAAATTAATTGTTTCTATCAAATGAAAATCAATCGAATGTTCGCACAATTGTCGAGATTTACAAAACTAAAAGATCTTACCATTAATTTCGAAAGTGATTCCACAGCATTCATGACATTTATTTCCAGCGAAGCTCTGAACTCGATTGCAATCAATTGCAAAAAATTGTCTCGTTTATCGTTTAAAGGCGTGAACAGACCTTTTTCTATATCGAAGAACAGAGCGCAACACTTTCCAAAGTTAACTCATTTGGATTTATTTGATTGGTTTCCGTTTTACGCCAATGTATTGAAATTGTTTCCGAATTTGGTTCACCTGAAGCTCAACACCGGTCCAACAGATTGTAATGTGTTTGAAGTCATTGAGGAAAATGTGCCGCAATTGAAATCATTAGAAATCGCCATTCTTTTCGACAAACACAACACAGACTCGAGTCTTCAGCATTTGTCGCGTCTTAAAAATTTGGTTTCTTTGCGTATATTTTCACGTAATTTTTATATCAAACCTAAAGCTTTGCAACGTTTTATTCACTTCAAGCCAGACATTCGAAAATTGTGCATTCAATGCGAGACAAACTCGATTAAAGCCATAATCGGAGCGTTTATTAATCTCGCGAATCATAATTTGAAGCGCAATTACTTGTTGAAGACTGAAGGCATACCCGAAGAGGGAGTGATAGGAGTGGTATTGGATTCGAGAGGACTGTCACGTAATGTCAACCATTCTTTTTCCATCACTAGTTTAACCAAAAATTTGAAACACGTTTCCCGTATAGACTAATGAACGCTCATTTAACTCTTAATAATTTTGATCAACAAAAAATTTATACATTCAACTCATTAATTCAAGACAGTTTTAAAGTTGAATAAATAATTTTTTAAGTCAATTATTTTTAAGGCAATCATTTAATATTTAATTATTATTTTAAGATTTAATATTAAAGAACTAATTTTAAAGAACGAACTTTAAAGGTAAATAAAATTTTTCACTTATTCTTTAGTATTAACTTATGAATAGGTAAGTCTATCAGTAATTCATTTTTGATGATAAACTATGCAAAATATCGTTTATTAATTTCTGGAAATTTCTTTTATTTCTATCAATTTAGTTCAATAATTATTAATATCAGATAAAATAAAATTTACTGTTTAGTCGTTAGACGTTTCAACTCGTAAGTGAACGCCTAAACTCAACGTACGCTTAAAGTTTGAAAGTGCTGTTAAAAAGTTATGATCTCATATACTTTTCATTTTATATGAATCGATTACACTAATTAAGTAATATATTTTTATTTGTTAGTAAATTGCAATAATAAATACAATTAAATACTTTTATGTATTATAATTAATTGTTGATAAGACAAAATAAATAAGTAAACCATTTATTTATTTCATAGTTCTTCAAATAATTATTTTTTAAAAATTTTGTAGTAATTATGTTAACTTAAAAGATAGCTTAACTCATAATATAAGTAAACAAAAATATTTTAAAAATAAATTAGAATATTAATGGCAATACATTATGTTTGTCTCACATTTATTAATAGTTTGATTATTTGACAATCGATTTACTATTAGCTCTAAGACGGTTCGGTATATAAGACCAACTTTAAAGTATTTCTATATTTGCCGTAAACGTAATTTACGCACACATATTTAGTAGTCTATACATGTGGTGAGCATATTATGATCATCAGAACGTATTAGTGATCATTTACTTAATTCATCCTAACTGTGATACAAAAGGCAAAAAAAATCGAAAATCATATCCGAGTTATAAAAAACTCGAAATTATTACTGATTTGTATTTTCATAATCGATAAATAAAATTTTTAAGACGAACTCAATGTTTTTCTCAAAAAGTTAATTTATTTCTATAGATAAGCTCCGCCTTATCCACCAGAACTTAGGGTAGTTTTTATTTAAACACACGAAAGAAAATCGTGACTCATTCGAAATTTTACGAACTATAAACTGTAAATAATTAGTTTTTTATTTATTACTTTATTACTATAAATAGTAATATAGTAATAAATTATTTTTTAAAAATTAAGGGATAAACATAAACTCAATAAATTTACTGATAAACAAAATTTTTTTGCGTAAATTTTGTGGATATTTAAAGTAATGTTTTATTTTAAATATATAATTTATTTATTGGTAGAGAAAAATTAAATAATTATGTCAGAAAAAAGTCGAGATTTAAATATAGATATAACTAAACCATTGCCACCAAATATGACTATAAAGTCTGCGGGAAATCATTTCTATGAAATTGGATTATCTATGTTTGCTTTGAATTCAATTAAGAGAAGCAAATTATATCATCCAATCGTTGTGTTTTTAATCACTTATTTGATGATATTTCAAGCTGTAATCGCTTTATGTATTGATGACTCTAATAAAGAAGTGTTTTTAATGCTAGGAGTGTGCGCTTACTTTTTAAATGTAAAATTACACTTAAGTTTGACAACAATATTTGGATTTAATTTTACTCCAATTTCGCAATTAATTCATTATTACAATTATAAATACGACATAAAACCGATTTACTTAAAGCCATTTGCGATGATCTGTGGTTTAGTGTCACCCGAAAGTGTGGGAATTACTGATATCAATGCTGTGATTAAATTGATGAAAACAAGCTCTAATTTAATGTATTATAATAGATTTCTCATTAATTTTTGGACATTATCTATGTTTGTCTTATGGTCTATTCCATTAGCTCTCAACTGTCCTTTTAATTGGATTTATATATTAATTACTTTTTGGAGTGCTATGCTTGCGATGGCTGACAGATATTTAATAATGTGCTTAAGCTATCAAATTATTTACTTTTATATAATTTGTTTGTATTTTAATTTAAGAATAGATATCTTAAAAGTAAATTTGAAAAACTCGACAATCGTTTTAAATAATTCAAGCCTTAAATCATTAATCGACGATTTCCATCAATTATTTAAAGATACATATAATTATAATCGAAATTTTTGGACAAAATTTTCATTCTGTTTATGCATATTTTACACTATCATAGTGTGCGCGAGTTTCTATGTTTCTATATTTGGTGTTATGGATAGTGTGTCCAGAATTGTTATCAACTGTTGTACTGTCTCTTTGTTTTTGCTTTTGTTTGGATATTTAAGAATGGCGTCTATTATAGCAACTAAAATCCTTTCATTATATCCATTGTTTAACAATTTAATTGCCAATCGAACGAAAAATAAACTCATATTAAATAATAATAAATTTAAGGTAATCTAAGAAATGGTGGAAAATAAATATTATAGTTGTTATTGTAGTTAATTATATATCAAATTATTTACAATATATTTAAATTTTAATATGAATATAAAACAATTCAATCTTTTTTTTTAAATTCTAAGAAAGATTAAAGTTTGTATTTATTTTTATTTAATTTCTAAAACTAGTAATTATTAATAATTTTGTTTACAAATCTTTGCTGATTAAACATTATCTTATATATATTTTGTTTAATTAAATGTTTAATCATATTTGTAAATAAAAGGGCGTTATATATCATTAAGATATTAGGAGTTAATACGTTATTAATTAATAAATAAAGTAAGATTTTATTAATTTTTTCATAATAATTTCATATTATGTTTATAATAATTTTAAAATCATTTAATAAAATTAAATTAAAGACTAAAAGCTATTATATTATAACAAAGTTTTAAATACTGTTTTAATATATTAATTATAGTTATTATCTCTCATCGAATTTATTGGTCGCAAACGCATTGGATTTTACTGTTGGAAACTATTTTTGATCGATTCGTTCCACACCTATGAAGTCAGTTGTTTTCAATTCTGTACATACATTTCTGAAAATTGTTATACAAATATAATTCTTGTTTAAAATAAAAAGCAAAAATCATATACACATATACACGATGTATACGAGTAGTGAGTAATTCAATAACATCTTAATTGTAATTTTGAAACTTTTATTGTAAAATAGATTCTTAAATGAAAAAGAAAACTAAAAATAAATAAAATAAAATCTTAATTTGAATATTGTTTTTGTGATTAAATTTAAACAAATCAATTACATTGCATTATAGGTAAAGGTTCGCATTTAATTGAACTGTTTTTGAACTACAACTATAAGTAAATAATTATCAACCTTGAACTTGACCTTCATTTTACCTTTATTTGACCTCTAAAATGAGTCATAAATAAAATGGAACTCTGAGTTGAAACGAAAGTTTGCGCAGAAATACCTTAAACCACACTTTTATTCACATTCTTGTGATTTCAAATCAAATAATCTTCATATTTATCGCATAAGTTTACAAACAGATGGCGTTATTATTATTGTACGCAAACATTTGATAAGTGATATAAAAGTATTGACGCTTTCGTCACTTTCAGTGATTTACATGTGTTTTGATTGTCTGACATTATCTTTGATTTATTGTTTAGCTTTTGATTTATTGCTGATTAGCAGAGATGGAAATTATTAAATACAGTCGCGACTCATTCGACAGATTTGGTGATGATTTGTGTGAAGAGATGTTGAGTTATCTGTCATTTGATAACTGTTTTGGTTATGAATGTGTGGCTAAACAGTGGAAACGAGTGGTCTTTAATAGACTAAATAAATTTGATTTTTTAAATTTTGACAGTTTTGAAAAAAAAGACAAAACTAGTTTAGAAATATATAATAATAATCATAAACTAAAATTAAACTTAGAAAACATTACCAAAAAATGCTCATTCATTGATGAGATTTATAATATCAAAAAAATCAGTGAATTATTTACATTCGATTCCTTAAATATAATTCGCGAAAATTGCTATAAATTGACGACAATTAGCATTCATTTAAATGGCCACAAGTTTGCGGTTTGGAGCGAGTCGTGGCGACTGTTTGGCGAAAAATTTGGGCCGTATTTACGGAAAATTATAATAGATTTTTCGGTAAATGTAGATCTCGTGAGACGTTTGTTGCGTTTGACTCCGAATGTGATCGATTGCGAAATCGATGATTTGATTGATTATCTGGAATATAAATGCGAAGCAGTTTTGCCGAAATTGAAAACAATTTCAGTATTGATTCACGAAAAGTCAAATTTGCAAATGTTTGCTGTGTTGTACTCGAATAGAGTCGAAAAACTTTCATTAACTGTTATTTTTAGAGATTATGAAAATCACTTTAAAGATCTCTTCACACAAATCTGCAAATTTGCAAAATTAATCACACTTTGCATTGATTTTCAGTATCCATTTTCAGGAGTTATTTCAACCGACACTCTAAACTCGATTGCAATCAATTGCAGACAATTAACTCAATTAACGCTTACAGGTGTTCGTAATTGTGACGATGTTTTGCGTAATACCAAACAAAAGATGCATAATTTAAAGCGATTGACGTTAAGTTTGGTGTGTTTTGAAAAACTTGGCAAAAGTTTGCTGAAATTTTGCCCAAATTTGGTTGACCTGAACCTGAAATCCGTGTGGGAGTACGTACTATGGCCTATATATACAACAGCGGAAAATCAAAACGACATCTTTGAAGGCATTGACGAAAGTACGCCACAATTGAAGTCAATTGATGTGTCGTTAGAGTATGACAACAGAGTAGCGCATAACAGACATATTACAGACGCAAGTCTTCAACACTTGTCTCGTTTAAGGAATTTGATTTCAGTGATATTGTGTTCGTATAAGACTGCGATAACAACGAATGGTTTAAAAGAATTTATTGACGGCAAACCAAACATTCGTAAACTGAGTTTATTATGCAAATCAAGTCCAGACGAAGAGATAATAGACGTGTTTATAGATTTCGCGAATCGTAATACGAAACGCGATTACGTGTTGTCGATTGAGAGTATTGGTGTCCAAACAATAAGAGTGACACTCGATTCGAGAGGAGAGTCGTATTTTCGTGAGCTTCACATCTGGTCATTACCGGCAAATTTTAAAGTACTTCAATGGCCTGACAGAGACAACTGAGGTTTAAAATAGTAGTTATAATTGTTATGAATGAATAAATATTGACTTGAATTTGTAATCTAATAATAATTTTTTATCAGATTTTAGTAATGAAGACTTAATTCATAAAAAATAAACTACACGTCAATTAGTTATCGAGAAAAATCACTCATTTAAAGGTAAATAAAAATTTTCACGATGTTTTTAGAGTTAACGTATTAATACGGAAGTCAATTAGTAATTTTAATTAATTGATTAATTGGTTATTTGTTTAAACTTCTTGTTATTTAATATTAATTAAGAGAATTTTTTTGTTATCGTTTCAAAAATATAAATAATATAATTATAGCGATAAAAAGCTTTAATATTTTTTGTAATATATAATTTCTAGACTTAATGTTTGAAAATTTAAAGCAAATCTAGTTATATTTTAAATTTTCTTAAAACAAGTTCAAAAATTTATAAAAATAATTATAAACAGAGAAAAATTTCTGTATATTTTTCAGATTATTGAGTAAAATAAGCTAACAATAAGAAAATTTTAAATTAGATTTTGTTTGTCATTTTGCAATTCACTATATTATAACTACATTTATAATTACATAATAAAAAAATTTTTACAATAACAAAATTATTTAATGGGTTTCATAGGTTAATATTTCATCTATTATTTCGAAATTTGTCGAACTATAAACTTTAAAAATTAGTTTATTTATTACTTTATCGCAATAAAAATATAGTAATAAATAATTTTTTAAAAATTATGGGGAAAACATAAACTCAATAAATTGACTGTTAAGCAAAATTTGTTTGAGTAAATTTTGCATAAAATTCATATTTAAAATGTTTTTATCTGTGAATTATAAAAAGTTTTGCGCATAACAGAGACACGATTGACATTCAGCGAAATATTTATATAAAATTTTTCCATTTTATAATTTGCTTTTCAAGTTTATATTTACGCTAATATGGTTTAAAATTGAAATAAAACAAAAGATAATTTATTCATAATTTCTATGAAAAGTTCGTTTAGTTTATATCGACTAACGATAGCGAACTGCGATTATGTCTCACAAATCAATATAATCATAAAATTTTGCAGTTGAATATTATTTACGATTATTGTTTAGAGAATGAATGCTAACCTTTAGGACAAATTATTTTATTAACTTATTATTTATTGTTTAGAAATACTACATAAATAATATATAATAAAATCTATATAAGAAGATCTATATTTTTATAAGGTATAGAATAAACAGAAACTCAATTATTTGAGAAAAGTCTTTATTATTTGAATACAAATTCAAAAATTTAAGACTAAAATTGTTATATTGAAATAAATAAGGATAATTAAAATATAATATAAATTATAAAACTAATATCAAAATATTTAAGATAAATATAAATTGACAAAAATATGTCAGAAAATAATCTCGATTTAGATATAGATATCACCAAACCGTTACCAATAAATATGACGGTAAAGTCTGCGGGAAATCATTTCTATGAAATTGGATTATCTATGTTTGCGTTCAATTCGACTATACGAAGAAAATTATATCATCCAATCATTAAATTGCTTATAAATTATATTTGTATATTTCAAAGTGCTGTCGCTTTATTTTTCGATAACGAAAATAGAGACGTCTTTGTAATGCTCAGCGTTTTTTCTTACTTTTTACATTTAAAATTGCATTTAAGCCTAGCAATTATATTAGTATTAAATTTTACGACAATTTCCCAATTAATTCATTTTTACAATTATAAATATGACATAAAACCGATTTATTTAAAGCCATTTGCAATGATATGTGGTTTGATTTCACCCGAAAGTGTGGGAATTACTGATATCAATGCTGTCAACAAATTGTTGAAAATAAGCCGTAAATTAATGAATTACATTCAAATTCTAATAAATGTTTGGACATTATTGGTATTTTTAGTGCCATTCATTACATTAGCTCTCAACTGTCAATTTAATTGGATTTATATATTAATCACATTTTGGAGTACTATGTTTTCGATGGCGGAGAGATATTTTATAATGTGCTTAAGCTATCAAATTATTTACTTTTATATAATTTGTTTGTATTTTAAATTAAGAATAGATATCTTAAAAGTAAATTTGAAAAATTCAATCAAATTAAATAATATAAGTATTAAAATATTGATCGTAGATTTAAATAAATTGTTTAATGAAATTTATAACTATAATCGAAATTTTTGGTCCAAATTTTCATTTGCTTTATATATATTTTACACTATCATACTCTGTATGGCGTTATATATTTCTATATTTGGTGTTATGGATATTGTGTCCACAATTGTTATCAATTGTTGCACAGTCTGTATGTTTTCACTTCTATTTGGATATTTAAGAATATCCTCTTCAATAGCATCTGAAATCCATTCTTTATATCCATTACTAAATCAATTAATTTCTACGCGAAGAAAAAACAAAATTACTTTAAGCAATAAATTTAAGGTAATATACGAAATTGAATACAATATATTTTATTGATGTGATAATAGAAAAATTAAAATTTGAAATTTAATTGCAAAATATAAGAAAATATATTTTATAAATTATTAATTTT
>JAQIYA010002219.1:0-10383 GCA_034699355.1 Microtritia minima
TTTTTATAAAATTATATCAAATAATAAAAAAGTTATAAACTTTTAAAGCAGTCTAAATACTTTTGACGCCTAATTTACAACTTTTTTTATTTCATGAAGTTATAAAAGCTTTGTGCAACGCGTGAATGTTTTAATAATAATAAAATTTTTAATTAATTTTTATTAGAAAAATATTTTTATAATTAATTAAGTTTTATTCTATTTTGTTCTAAAATTAAAATTTTAAACAAGCGTTAAATAGAATGAAATTACAAACTCTATTACTAAAATAAAATTTTTATTTTTTATTTAAAAATAGCTATAATCTATTTAAAAGTGTATAATAAATTTAGTTTTTATATGAATGATAGTTTCTTGTAAATTATTATTCATATTAATCGCATTAAATGTTAAAATATAAATTATTTTACTCATTAAATAAATGTATACTGAAGAATTCTCGGTTAAATATTATATTTGCTAAATTTCGAGAAATGTATAAATAAATATTAAAATAAATCTTTTCAGTTTGTAATTATTAAACTGAAAAAAATATATTAGAAATTGAGTATATAGTAATTATTTAAATGTAACATAAATGAATTAATAATGAAACATATAAATGTTTTGAGTATTAGCAGAACTTGTTAAATATAATTTATTAAACTGCTGTTTTAAAATATTTTCATAACATTCAATTAAATATTAAATTATAAATTTAGTTTATTAACCAAATATAAAAATTGTCTTATCATAAATAAGCGACAGATAAAAAGTTGTAAAAATATTTTAAAATCTATTTAATATTACTTTAAAAAAAGTAATTCTGATTGACATTAAGCAGATTCTACTGTATTCCGCACGCACTCTCTATAGATATGACGAGCAAATATGTTTCGACGCTGATGTAAGTCGATTCGCAAATTATTTATTATTTTCGCTCGATTAACCCGATCATCACATGTGTAGTCGTGAACTTTTTTATTTTCATTATCAAATGTCAGGAATATTTATCACACAAAAAAGCCACACAAAACACAGCTAATCTATATTTTCCACAGCCATAGGTAGAACCGCTTATCCATTAACAGGCGAATCAACAAAAAGAGTAAAGATTATGACAAAATAAAAATTCTTATGACTTCATTGATTCACGTGTGTCACCCAATATTGTTTCAAATTTAGGTAAAATTGAATGAAATTTTTACCTCCTAAGCAGATGCGTATGTCAGTGAAATATTCAAGATGTTGGGCGCCTATAAAACCAAAACGATATGACATAAACAATACAATATTGTAATCAGTCAACAGTCTTAGTCGTGTACAGACGAGAAGGGTTGACAACAGAATTAAGACAATGAAGTTTTGTTTAGCCATTTGCGTGGCTCTGATCGCTCGGATCGCCACCGCTCTGCCGCTCGAGGAGGCGCCGGTCGAGCACAGCGAGACTGTCGAGCATAGCGAGACTGTTGAGGAGTGCAAAGCTGTCGATTATGATGTCGAAAGTGGTAAATCCTATATTTCTTTATAAAGTTTAAATATTTTCAAGCAGACTCTATTTATTGTTTCACAAATTTCTTTATAATTTACTAATTTTTTTATTTTATTATATTAAACCAAATTTAGTTGATTTCAATCACTTCGTCACGAATGCGATGCGAGTCGAGTTGTGCCGAAGCAATGACCACTTTAACGCGTCTGGTCGGGTGCAGATTAAGGTAAGCTGATTTTGGCGGCCAAAGCAAAATTAAATCGAAAAAGTTATTTATAATAAAATGAATAAAAATCGGAGCTTAATTTTTTACCATATTTGGCTTATTTGTCAAACGCGAGCTTAAGCTAGAATTATATCAATGAAGCAAATAATAATTTAGGCAAACAGTTAAGCCCATCAAGAATTAAGTCTGAATATTAAGTTGTAATTACAGATTAATGTTTGCCTAATTTGTGCGCTAATTGAATATATTATTTGTGTTTATGACATATTTGTGTTTGAGTTAAACTTTTTCAGCCTCGATAGCCAATTATAGCTCAATAATAAATTAGAATATTTAGAAATTAAGATATACTTATATACTGATGAACATGTAATAAATAATATCTATTAAATAGAGTAAATTCTGCATAATAAATACCTCTTGTATATGTTTATTAAAATTGGTAATTAAATTAAGATTAAATTAAGAATTGATGTGATATTTGAAGTAAATGTAATTTAATTTAAAAATTAATCATAAACAGATGCTTAATCCACTAAACAATATATGACGCTCAAAGATAACAAATAATAATTAATTAATTTGATAAGAAATTTTTAAATAACATTTCCGCGATATTTCACTCTACCCTAATTTATTACTCAATATCTTCATTAAAATTCTTATTACAATTTATAATTTTAATTCAAAAATATTGTGTTTACATCTTAATGAATAAAATATTAATTTTAAGTTAGTATTAAAATTTTTTAGTATTACTAAAAAAAGGTAATAAAAATTAATAAAATTATAACCAATATTTTCACATTTTTTCTAAATATGAAATTAAAAAAGTAATGAGCTTTTAATACTGAGCCCATTTCTTAGATATTTTGAAACTTTATTTGAAAATTATTTTGAAACAATAATTTTTAAAATTTATTTTATTATAATTAGTATTTCACTTTCACTTTCCATAACCTTATATTGAATAAACCTAAAGATCTATAATTTAATAATTTCATAAATAAAAATATAAAGATAAGCACAAAATAAATTATATAAAATTAATTGTTAAATTTTTAAAAAAATTATTATATATTTATTAGTATTTAAAATAACAAAACACAAGATATAATTAAAATTTAAAACTCAAAACTTAACAGACCTTAAGACATACATAGATTAAAGCTTAATATAAATTAAGATTTAATTCATGAATATAAATATTTATATAATAATATAAATATTATTAATTCAATGCTAAGTAATATAAAGATACAAAATATAACTACGATCTCTTGGTATTAACAAAATTAATTCATTTGTTTAGACCCATAATGATAATCAAAAAATTTAATGAATAAACTTAATATTGTATAAATTTAAAAAAATACATATTATATTTAAAGTTACAAAATTTTAATATCTAATATAGAATTTTATTTTAAAACTTAAAATATAATTAATTTGAATGAATAAAAATCATAAAATATTTATTTAATAAGAATATATTTTACTTTAAACATACAATATCTAAAGTAAATTTTTTAAAAAACTCGCCATCTATATATTTAAGTGGGAATATTTATTATAATTCTGTTTAAGAAAAATTGCAAAACACCATCAGAACATGATTCGTATGACCAGTCTGTCCATGAAGTTTTCGCTTTGCAACTCGACAGGGAATTCCGTAAATAGCGCCACAAACTGATTCTATTTCTGCAAATCATTAGGAATCCCACACTTGATTCACGAACCAAAAACCTTATTCAATTAACAGTAATAGAGTAATAATATTTTTCCGGTTTAGGGCATTGTACTCGAGCTGCTATTAGAATTCTTTCCGCTTAATTCTCTCGAAGGAAATGCATTATTTTTCATTTATATTTTTTATATCTAGTATTAATTACAATATAAATCTAAACTATTTCTAATTAAGTGGAAAATTTTTAGTAAAATTCATAAAAATTTATTATGAAATTGTTGTTTCACTAAAACACACTGCATTGCGCTTAATTTCAATTCTAAATTTAAAGTGATTTGACTTTGAAAACATGCATATTATCTAACTTGAGATAAGCCTGTTTTGTAATTTAGATATCCGTAATTTAACGATAACCGGCACACTATTACCAAAAAAACAAATAATAGCTGATAATGTTTTAGTCTCGAGGAGAGGTTAACTCGTGACTTACGCTAATCTGTTTGAGATCATTTTTATTTATGTAATTATTAAAATTTTTGTTAAGGCTATTCATTAACAATTATTTCTATTCATTAACAAAAATAAAATGTGGATTTAATTGTTATTTATTTGTTAACATTAGCAATATATGCGTTTAACATTAACAAAGTATGCGTTTTTTGTCAATTTTTAATACACAAAAAAAACTTAAACATAAATAATAAAATTATTACTTTCTTTGTTTTTTTTAAATAATAATCAATAAATTTCAGTCAAAAATATTAATAATAAAGTAAAATATATTTCTTTATGCTCAAAATATAAGCGATTATATGACAAAATTTACAAACCATATTGGTTTAAACCAAATTTAAAAAGATAATGCACCCATAAAGTAGAAAATAAAAATTAACATTTTCACAGCATTTTGGTTTTTATAAATTAAAAATTTTAAAAAAAATAAATAAATTTTTCACTTCGGTTTTGATTTTTCAATTTAATATAAATTGTATTTATATTAATGTTTATAAAATTTATATAATATATATCAATAATTTTTTCCCCCCTCTTAACAATGGCAGCATTTGGGCGAAGAGTACAACTACATCAGCCACGAGAACCCATGCATAGTGGTGTGCAATCTGGACACTGGCTTCCACACTGAGGGCTCGCCGTACTCGAGAGCCGAATACGCCGCTCTCGAAAAGCTGACGCTACACATGGCCGAAGACACTGTTTGCGGACCCGAACATGTGGGTTACGGTTGAATAGCAATTATTTAATGCTAATAAATTTTAATTGAGATAATATTTTTTTTAATCATTTATAAACACAGCGGTGCGACGCTCACGGATGCTGTGCTAAAGAGGTGGTCGAACAGGTAATTGCATTTATTCGAGAATAAAGTTTTATTGAGCGGTCTTTTACAAAATAAAACTTGAATTTTAAGTAACCCAAGAGAATATATATATATGTTTAATGAGTAATTGTTAGTTAGTATGTATAGTTAATTATACAGTAATTTTATGGAGAATTTTTTTTAGAAAATAATAGATTATTAGATTAAAAATTCAAACTAAACATTAAGTCAATATTAAAATACAGAATGCGCTTACATTACTGAATATTCTATATATAGATATTATAACATTAATGTTATCTCTAGAATTATAAATTTAATACCCAAATCCACTCATTTTTACGTTCATTTTTATTTTATTTTAAATACACAATTTTCTAATCAAATCAAATCAAATCAGCCCGAAGAACATCCAGTAGAAGAAGAACACCCCGTTAAGGAGGTTTCGGAAGTACAATACGCCTGCACTGAAACGGGAGTGTTTGCCGATCCCTACGACGAGACCTCATTCTTCCGCTGTTACCTGAAATCAGCGCACCTGAAATGCGCGGACGGCCTGTTCTATCGCTCAGAGAGCCATCGCTGCGAACTGAAAGAGGAACACCCCGTTGAAGAACACCCCAATGAGGGACACCCCATAGATTCGGAACACCCCGAAGAAGAACACCCCGTAGAGGAACACCCCATTGACTCAGAACACCCCGCAGAGGAACACCCAGTAGAGGAACACCCCATTGATTCCGAACACCCCGTAGAGGAACTTCCCATTGATTCGGAACACACGGTAGAGGAACACCCCGTCGAAGAACACCCCGTAGAGCTGACCGAAGCCGAGAAAAAAGCTCTGATCAGCTGTCAGAGAGAGGGCTTTTTCCGCGCGCCGTACGACTGCAACAAATTCTACCGCTGTTACGGCGAGCCCAGTCATCTGCAGATCGGTTTCTTCGACTGTCCCGCGCATCTGGCGTTCGACGAGGTGTCCGCCACCTGCACCCAACCCGAACTCACCGAATCGTGCGCCGAGCACACCGTCCACGAGCCGGCCGTCCAGCCACAAGTGGCCGCGCCCGAGTACGACAAACTGCTGGCCTGTCACGAGGAGGGCTTCTTCCGTAATCCGTACGACTGCAACCTATTCTACCGCTGCTACAAACAGACCGCCGAGTCCGAGCTGAGTCTGGCGCTGTTCGAGTGCACCGGCGGTCAGGTGTTTGACGACGCCAGCCATAACTGCGTGCCCGCCGAGCGGACCGCCGAGTGCGCCAACCGTGCGCTGCCTCACGTCGGAGAGCTTCACTATAGATCGTAGATTTTTGGTTAATATAATCATTGTTTCGATGTATTTGTGAATTTTATGATTTAAAATTGTACACTAAAAGAAATTTTGCGCACAAATTTAAAGCTTTGATATAAAATAACTTTGATTAAAATTTTTGAAAATAATTTTAAATAAATACGAGTCTGGGTTTTTCGGGCATTTTTGTTGGCATTTAATGAAATAAAGTGTACAAATATGTTTAATATCAAATACTATGCGCAACCTTTTTAGATATAGATAAAACATTTAATTTAAATTTTTATTAACAATAAAATTTCAGAGTAGAATAAAGATTTAATTAAACAAAAAAATAAATGAACCTCATATATCATAGCATTATTTCTAAATTTGTTATTTTTCACAAATAATATTTTTAGGCATTTTATATTATGCCAAACTGTCAGAATTATTTTTAATAATAATTATTTTGCTTCCTTTTTCTTGACAGTCTTTTTTGAATTGTACTTTGTTTGCAGACGTTTCATGAAAGCAGTACTCTTTCACCTCTTCATTGCTACTGATTTGTACTGAAAATCAGTTCTTGTCTTGTCAGTCTTGTCTTTGTTATTTTTATTAACTAACTAAACTTATATATTTAAAATTTTAAATAATTATATATTTAAATAATTGTATAATACAAAAATAATTGTTATTTAATTTTTAATTTACCCTAAATATGCGACGATAGCCCATGTATAGCCGGCACCCCATGTATAGCCCGAACTAAAACCACGTAATAGATTATCAAATTAATATTGAAGATAATCTATTGTATCCTCTTCTATAGCAATATATTTACTTCATCGAAGCATTCTATGTTGAATAGGCCTAAGAATTTGACGGCTTTGAATAGGATATTAGAGATATCTAGGATAAGTTTATTTATATGTTGTCAATAATTCACTTTTTTCTTCGATAGCACGCAGGCTATCGTCGCATATTTAGGGTACAACTTAATTGGAATAATTTAAAACAGGTTAAATTGTTTTTAGCTTATTTTGTGTTTGACAAAAGCAAGCTTATGGATTTGAGATGTCCGTCCGTCTGGCTGTCTGTACCCCCTCCCTCTGCTCTTTATTTATAATATGTTTTTATATAATACTATTAAAATTATTTAATAATTTTATTTTAATGAGAATTTTTTTAAATGGGTTTTACTGTATCCTATGCTTAGTTAGCATTTCATAACTAGCATTGCTTAACAATATAAATATAATTTTATAATTGCGCGCTTATATTATTTAATTATTATTATATTATATTCAGTTGACTATTTTTACTGACCAATCATATTGTTTGAATTATCGCGTGTCGCGTTTTGCAAAATTTATTGTTTAAATAAATTAAATCAAAATAAGCTCATTTGGATGCTCATACTTGTTAAATTTTAAATTTAGAATTTTATGGTATACCATATTAAATAGAATAAACTCTCGTTAAATAAAATTTTTACAGCATTTTGACACATATGTTGCGCAAAATTTATTGGAAAAATAATTTTAAAAAATTAATTAAATAAATTTATGTTATGATTTAAAAGAATAAGGAAAATATGTGTAATATTACTCGCTTATATAAGTTTTAAAATAATCTTTTTTAGTAATTTGTTGTAAATTCTACTGTTATCAGTTGTTTCCAGATTGCGGACAATTCATTAGATTTATTTTATAGATTTTGCTACCATTTATCAAGATTAACAAAAAAAGGTGAAGTCTTATGTAAATTTGTGATATTATAAACAATACATAAAATTTGAATATAGATTGTTTTTTATATTAAGTCTATAGAAATAGACTTAATATTTCAAACTTTATTACAATTTAATATATATCTTATTAAATAACTAGAATTGAAAGAAATTTATCATAAAATCAAAACACAATGCAATCCAAGCATGATTTTGAAATACCAGACTTCAA
Source organism: Microtritia minima (assembly GCA_034699355.1). Taxonomy (NCBI): domain Eukaryota; kingdom Metazoa; phylum Arthropoda; class Arachnida; order Sarcoptiformes; family Euphthiracaridae; genus Microtritia; species Microtritia minima. The sequence goes on from JAQIYA010002219.1 coordinate 7,961, forward strand.
TATCGACGATCGCGGATCAAATCATTTATGCGACCAAATTTACAATCATTTAAATCTAAAATTCACTATAAAATTTCGATACGAAATCAAAGAACTGAAAACAATGGTGGAGTTCGTTGCGCACACGTTCTGGTTGGCTGTCAATAAGTCCGCTCTCGTTGATGTGGTCGAGTGGATGGTACTTGGATTTCTTCTCGACGACCATCTCGATCGTCATCCGCACGAGTGGCCATTTTGGGTGAAGATTTTTCGCCAAAATTGCGAATCCAATGGCAGTCCATTCTGCGATCTATGGGTGGAACTATTAAGTCGATTGAATGATGCGATGCCTAAAGTAGTCTACGATAGATTCATCAACACTAACATTGATTGGATCGAATGCTACAGTAAAACCCCATCAATTAAGTCAGGCCAACGTGTTATGACTTTAGAGGAGTATTTGAAATTCAGACCTATAGATGCGGCGGCGCCTCCTTTTATCGCGCTCGTCGAGCACAGCAGTGGTAGAGTTGTTTCAGAGTCTGTGTTATCGCTCGACATATTCAAGCGTTTTATGAACGCGTTTTACGCGCATGTAATTCTGGTCAATGATCTCTATTCTTTCAGAAAGGAAAAGGCAGTGAACGAACATCGCTATAACTATATTCATATACAGGCTGTCGAGAAATCTATATCATATCAGGAGTCGGAAAATATGACCGCCAAAACTATCGAGTCTACAGACGCGGAATTGGTTAAAGTTCGGGACGAGTTTATTGGTTTGGGTATCGATATATCGCCGATATATTTGCAGGAAATCGTTAATATAGCGCGCGGTAATCTTAGTTGGAGTAAAGTGACCAATCGTTATTAAGTGTAATAACAGTGGAATTGAATTATAAATGTCTATTGTTTAAAATAAATATTCCTTTACTAACAAGAATAATGTAAGAATATTCATTAATGGATTTAATTAAATTAAGTTTTAAAAGATTTATAAATAATAAATTTAATTTATATTTTATAAACTTATATTTTAATATTCAAAATTAGAAAAAAATATTCAAAAAATGAATATACAAATGAACTGAATTGATTTTTATTTTCATTTTAACTTATATAATTACTAATTTTATATTTTCTCAATAAATTTCTCAGGGATAATGTCATGATTGAGATTGTATTTCAATATCAAGGAAACCATAAAAAATTAATGATAACCATAAAATATTTCTAAAGGAATTTTGTTTTTCTCCTCTAATGGTTGATCGAAAAATTGTCGACTTAATGATTCCAATCTCTTCTGCAAGGCTTCGTCTACTCTGTGGCCTGAAATGTAAAAGAAGCCAAACTCACGGCACGTGTCGCCGATCTGTTGCGCCACAAGATGTTAATTATTAATGTTTGCTAAATCGCTCACATCAATGATTGGTAATTTTTTATTTGACGACATTATTGGAAAAGATGTTAATTGAAATTTATTTTTATAAATATAGTCTTTAAAATTCTCAAAAAAGCTCTTAATTAAGTTCGCATTACTTAATATTTAATGTTCACCTTTAGGTTTATATTATTTTGTTGATTAAATAAAATAAAATACAATTTTATATTAATTAATATTTTATTGATACTTAAAAATAATGATAAATATTATAAATAAAAACTCAAATTATTAAATATAAATTTAACTATATTTAATTAGATTTATTAATAACATTAGATTCATTTAAATGTTTATAACTTCTAATAATATTCACCAAAAGTGCAATTAATTTCGAGAACACTATTTTTATCATAGCGTTCGTCTTTATTATCATAAATCCCATTAATCACTATAATCTCTTCTATCGGTCTAATAATATCACTAATTCCCGGACCATAGAAACACGGAATTGACAATCGTTTAGTGAGTGGACGTTTCACTCGATGAAGAGTCGACAAATACAATCCACCAGACATTATCGCTATATTATTAGATTCTGTCAAAAAATCATGTAAAATCTAATATAGAATTAAGTTGTGAACCGTAAAATCGCAGCTCAAGTTGTCTTCCGTTGACTTCGCTTTTTAAAACTCAGTTCCTAAACTCAAAAATTTTAATATATCATGAATTTTAATTTTTTTAAAAATAATAATTGATTGCAAAGTAAAAGTCACAGTAAAATTTTAATGAATTTATAAATTGATGTTTACAAAAATACAATAATTGTAATTATTGTCTTTTATGCAAATATATTAAAAAATTTATTTATTTTAATTTATAATTTATAAAAAAAACTTTGTTATTATCATTTGATAGAAGTTTATTTCTTTTAAATATAATACCAAACCGTAACTATTATTAGAACAGATTAATTATTTTTTAAAAACCTTTTAATCTCTATTCTTCACAAAGAGCTGCATCTGTTTTGGCGTATGCAATACGTTTCCAATAAAATGTTCAA
>JAQIYA010002220.1:0-10374 GCA_034699355.1 Microtritia minima
AAGTTTGCCATCGAGTTGGCAGAGATTTTTGCTGATGATATATAAACAAACCATTCATTTGTTGATTCATTAATCATATCATATTTTAAATATTTGCTTTAGTCGTGAGTTTGCTAATTGTTGTAAACGTCGTTTAAGTATAAATATTTTATTTTTATTAATCTGCAAATAAAATTAATTAATATAAGACTAATAATAGAAAATATAATACTATTAGAATGCTATAGAAAATTATAATTTAGATAACTATCATTTTTATACTGCAAAGTATGTATTGGAGTATAACTGCTGTATAACAGAGTATACGTGTATACCGTATAATCAGCTAAGTTTTGTTTTTGTTTATGATATTATTTTAGAAGTCATGTAATGCTATGTTTTTCTGGTCATAATATGATAGAAAGTTATACTTTATAAATATAACATACTATATAATATACTACAAAGTATATGTGCATTACGTGGTATAACTTTCATGGCATTGTTTGAGATATATGGCAACTATACTTTGCCAACACTACCGACAAAAATCGATACAATTAAAGGTATAGAATTCCCTCCCATAAGTATTGTATATAACTTGGGGTTTAGAGTACATTACAATTAGTTTCTGTGTTAGCTATACTCTCTCTCTCTCTCTCCCTCTCTCTCTCCCCCTCTCTCTCCCTCTCTCCCCCTCTCCCACTCTCTCCCTCTCTCTCCCTCTCTCCCTCTCCCTCTCTCTCCCTCTCTCTCTCTCCCTCTCTCTCTCTCTCTCTCTCAAACTATCTCTCTCCTGCTTTTCTCGTTCGTCTATAATATTGAAATCTTGAATGCGATTGTCTCACGCAAACTCTATGACAGCTCCCAATTTGCATGATTTAAAGCGACGAAAGCAGTTAATAAAACCTGACTTAAGTTACTATTTTCGATTGTTTTTGACTGTAAAAAATAAGAAAATGCATTCACGTTTCGGATTAGCGTGACTGCGAAAGGGTTCCCAAAAGTGCCGTTTTATCTATTGGATCGTTCGTTGCGATTGTAAAACGACATTATATTACTTGTTCGACTCTTTATTAGCCGTACAGAAGTTATGCGCTATTTGAACGCATAGAACAGAAAATTAAGGCTAGTTTTAGATCCTAATTGATTTACGAAAGCTTTTATTAGGCCAATGCCTAACGAACTGCTATTGTGCCCGACTATTCAATACTGTATACTCGCATAAAATAAAGATAACAAGACTTTTTACAATAATTATTTTTAACATTTACGCCACACTCTGCTTTAAGAAAACTCTGCTTTAATATATGCCAAAAAAAGTTTTGTTTTATTTTTCGGAAAAGGATAAGTAATCTAAAAAATAATAATTATCTCTTTAAAAAGATTTGAACTCTTTTTTATAGTTTTTGCTATTAAACTTTATACACATCAAGTTTTTGTAGAGTTTTGCTGCAGAATATCGCATAAAATTTTGTTAGTATAATAAAGTTGATAGAATAAGCTTCTGTCATGCAGTCTAACTTATTAAAGCTCAGTAAACTGAGCGCAAATTACAGAAGAAAAAAAACAAAATCTCACTAAAAACGATGACTCCATTGTCATAGCGATTAGGCATTATAATGATGGGTCACGATATGTATAGCGAGCTCGAGATGATGAGCCATTTTTGCTCAAGCATTTGGTGACGTTAAGCCATTATGTAAGCGTAATTCAGTGCAGGCATTCGGGCTTTACTTTGCATCCGACAAATCTGAAAATGCGTACAACTAAATAATCTTTATGATGACTTTAAAAACACAATCTCTTTAACCATTTTTGTGTCGCTTCGCAATCCATTAGAAATTATCTCTCTCTTCAAAACTTGGTTCCAGTGATTTATGCTTTTTCTAGTGATAAATCACTGGAAAGAGTTGAAAAATGTGTTTTAGACAAATCGAATCAGCGATAACTCGGTTACACCATCGCTATGTATTAAGAATAAATAATTCCTCAACACATGCAACGAGTGAGACATGTATTATGCATTAGTTATTTGCAAATTGTTCTCTATTATTGAAGTATTTAACTTCAATCAAATCAGTATATACTCGCATATATCGATTTAACAAAAATCCCAAACTAGAAATCTAGTAAATCCCAAATACGGGCCAAAATACTAGTTTATTCATATAATTAGTATTATTTTAATAATTATTCAAATATTTTGCAAATTAAGATTTATACAAAAATATGGATTTTGATAATCACACTACAAATTAATTAATTGATACCAAAAAGTACGCTTTGTTTTAGACTACCTATGATTACTTTTGTTTATTTCTATTCTATTAGTAAAGCAAACTCATGTCGCAAAATGCGAATGTTTCTCCTCTTCAAACTATGCGCCGATTTATATTTACTTTAATCAAAAATGTTGTTCGTAGTGCTTCTATTATTTAATAGCGTTTCGTGTAGTATTTAGAGTTATAAAGATGCTGAAAATATATGGTCATTATTTGAAGTTATATTAGATTACATTTCTTATTCGTTTCTTATTCTCATTTACCTTACATTTTCTAGTATTACATGCAATAAAACCACATAAATATGTGGATTAAAGAAGTGCGCTCACATTTCATACATGAGAAAGTGCATCAATTATTTCTCATCAATATTTTAGAAGACATATAACAATGTATATATAAAATTAATTAATATATATTAAGTAATGTTAATCTATAATAGAATATTAATATTTGTGATTAAAAAACTTATGAATTTAATTCTGTTATGCAGTGCAGTGAAAAATTTGAACGCAATTTTTATTATCAACTAATCTTTTAAAAATTTCAATTTGATTTAATTAAAACTTTGAAAAAGCTTAGTTTTTCTATTTTATGTATTATATACTTATAATAAAATTAATTGCATTTGATTACAAATTTAAGCCGTTATTGTGAGAATCGATGCAGAATCGAGTGGTTCGGGAGATAATCTATTGTTTAATCGCTAAACAATAGTATTAAATCGTATATAATATTCTTTAATACCAATGAATTTTTAGAATGACCACATTTTGTTTTTAATCTTTGATCGATATTAGAATAGCAAACTAAAATATTATTGAAATTGTATTTTTATATTTTGGTGAATTTTTCATTAAACTAATTAATATTTTTTAAAACTAAACTATGATATATTTATAAGATATATTAAAATTAAAAACACATTTGAGCAGGAGTTGCAAGTGTTGTGAGCCATAAATGATATCTTTCAACGGTTTTAAATTAAATCAAATATCTAAACATGTTTATGATATAATAATATTAAATCAATTAAATATAATTCGCTATTATAATTCATATTTTTATTAAAATTCGAGTAATGCATATAATATAACACATTGTATTGACAATATTTATAAATTGACAAAATAAAAACATTTGCAATTTTGAGTTTCTATATAATTAAAAACGAGGTCATCCATTCATTTCTTAATGCGATATATTTTCACCTCGTTTTATTGATTCAAGCAAATGAATCAAATATACTTTTTTATTAGTCTACTCAACCAGAAAGTAATATAAGCTCATTATTTTGTGATATAATTCCGATTTTTCCATTTATTTTATGGATATGTTTGACGAACGAATAATGAAGTGCTGAATAGTTAATAGCAACAAATTTTAGACATAGTTTTGTTTCATTATTAAACTGTATGATGCCGTTTGTTTCATCTCAACATTTTTATATAATAGATACTCACAAAACTTGTTAATTAGAAAATAATTTTGTATTTTAGTCTTTCAACTCTAGCTCTATATTTTAAATCAAAGAAATGATTTTTTAAGATTAAGATATATAGTGATAAAACTTTTGGTAATTTCTTTATTCTTAATTTTATCATAACTAATGGTTTAGTGTTTTATCAAAACTAGTGTTACAGATTTGCATTTGATGGTAGTTAATGAAGAATATATTAATAATGGTATATTTACTTAATTAAAATAATATTAAATCAATTATTTATTCCTTTGTTTTATTAATTTTTATTTATGAACCCAATGGCAGTAAGAGAGCATTTGGTGTAATTTGTATGCGTACAAATCCACTACACCTGATACTAACTTATTTGATAGTCAATGATTCTGCAGTTTTACTCCCAGAAGTGCTTTGTTTTTTGTGGTCCTTAGGTATTTGTGAACCCGAAAAGTTTAACATTATTACGAATAAGGCCAACGGCTAAATAGAAAATAGTAGAGATTGCGTCCCAGGAGTCATCGAAATCTGTTCACGCAACACAAAATAGATATTTCTCTTTATTTTACTTTTTTTTCTCTTTCATTGTTTGCCTCGAAAAACATCGATTTTAGGTATGCGTTGGCTTTTGTTTTCAATTTTCTTACAGCGAACCCAATCAATAGCTATAGTGATACTTTTTTGATTGAGTGTCAATTCTTGAGTTGATATTGACTAAAAAATTTAATACTTTGTCAGCGCCAACAAAACTTCACTTAATCATGTATTTCCACAGTCAATACATCAATAAATATTTTCATCAAATTTTACAGAATATATTTTGCATTTGAATTTTAAAATATAATTCTTTATATGAGTCAACAATAAGATAATATTAAATATAATGAATTAAGAAACAACAATAAAATCAATATGTCATCAATTTGTTGTGTAAAGTAATATTTTTTATATTTTATATCAATAAAATATGTGTATACTTATTTTTAAATTATATTAAATATATTAATAAATCGATTAAATAAAACAGTTAAGGTGTCGGTACTTCTCAAGTATTGCTCATCATTAGAACATTATTTGATTTTAATGCATTTTAATAATGTTCTAAAATACTGTTAAATCACAAAAATCTGATTATTGCACGCTTCAAACAAAACGAAAGTCAGTAATTTTAATGGTAAATATGCATTAAAAACTTTTTATAATAAATTCTTTATGCATTCATTAGCAAATTAATTATAAATTTAATAGTATCATTAGTGCAAAACCAGAAAGTTTATGATAAGAGGATTTACATCTACCAAAAATTAATGTTATTTCAAATAATTTTTTAACTATTTTTTGGAAAATTACGGCTATAAATACTGACTTATTTGTATTACTACTCAAATTAATTATTCTACTATAAAGAGATTTTTTGCATTAGTTTTACAGTAAAACTTTTACTATAATTATAAATAATAAGCAAAATTTTTTAATAGCGAAAAAAATTACAAATTACAAAATCTATCTTTAATTTATAAAAGTAAAGTAAAATATTATTTGCCATTATTTTTTTATGATAAAAATTAGTTTCAGATTTGCGTGAATATAAATTATTATACTAAATGTTTGATTTTAACAGAATAATAATTAGAAATATGATAATTAACTAACGAATAAAATAACTTTACTATCACCTCATATTTTTTGCGATTAGAGTTTTAGCATCGAGTCAGACGTGTGTCCCTCGCGTGCACTTTTGCTTGCGTCTGAAATGTCATTCAATTCAATTTATTTGTAGAATTAGTCTATATAATTCGAACTATGCTCCAAACTGAAGATAAGATAAAAAAGTTTAATTATTAAATGGGAAAATCTATTATTAAACGCTTAAAAATGGTTTTAATTTTTTTCTTTGCTAAATACAAACAAGTCATTAACATAAGGACATTATTTTATTATTAATTATTTTATATGTTAATTTGCTCTATTTTTAAATTGAAAAGAAATTTCATTATTCAGTTTATAAAAATTGTTTGTGATATTTAAAATTAGATTTAATTTTGAGAAATTAATTTACACCCAATAGCATGGCTGTGAATTTTTATATTTAATCATATTATTCCATAAAACTAATAAAATATAAATATTATATAATTTAATAAATAAATATTCTTAACCAAATCTAAGTTGTGTATCGTATTGAGAGTATATCGACTCAACTGTTTTGACCGTTTGATTGATTGTCTTCTCTTTTGTTTTTCATGTCATTTTACTAGAATAGCACGACATTTGCGCTGACGGTCCAAATGACGGCCCAATACTCTCGCTTTATTTCGCTCTCGAGTATGACTTTTGTAATTTTCTATCCAAAAAAACTACTCCATAAAAAATAATATTTTACTAGAGAAAGAAAAATACTCGTTAGTCTTAGATGGCATTTGGTAAACATTATGTCCATTTCTATACATAATGATAACGTCACCGAAATCTGACTTACGATAGCAATCATAATCCGAAATACTTTTATGTACTAATGCTCGGTTGGAATCGACATAAGATAATGTAAAAAAATACGTAAAATAAAATATTTACGCATGAGTTGAGCAGAGATACAATAATATGAATATTCGATTTATTAAAATCGCATTATTCTCTATATTTTTTTTATAAAAGTGTGTGACTGTCTCTCTCTTTCAAATGATTGATATATTCATTCAAATCAAAAACTAGAATTATTATATATATTTTTGAAAGAAATATTGTTGACTGAACTGAACTGTTGAAAACTTTTTAAGCACATTTTTTTAAATGGGAGGTATTTTTATAGACAATTCAATTAACTCGTTAATGACTAGTTTTTATTTAACTTTTTCCTTAATCCATACGACGTGTCAAATACAATATAGTGAAGTTCAAAATTAATCTTTTATTTGGCTCATTAAACTCTCGTTTAATGTCTCTCAGTCTCGTTCCCCCTCTTAAATAGCGCGTTATATAAACAGTATATAATAGAGAGGCTTCAGCAATATTGCGGTGCATATCATTTTTTAATTTTATATATATATATTCTTCAAAAGCGAAGTTTCACGCGAAATGGAAAATTCTGCGAAAAATCAATAATTGACTTTTTGTTAGCTCATTGTGAGCGCCAAAATCGGGCTCATTTTAGGTGATTACCAGTGATGTCTACCTGTGAACACCTTTCACGCGAGAAATGATTAAGACTATGATTGATTGCGATTTTGATTAATTGCTTAAATTATCAGATAAGGGCGTGAATCGCCGAATGGAGAAAAGTTTTAATCGAAACGAATGGCGCGAAAGAGAGTCGATCTTGTTTTTTGGTGCGAAATGTGTTTTATGCTGAAATATATCGCTAGATTATCGCTGAGCTGATCATTTGAGTTAATGGCTAAAGCATTATAAAACAATGATTTCGCATCACATTTGAGCGATTTTAATAACTGTTAGATAAAGTCTAGTCATATACAAATGCGAGGCAGTATTTTATGATTATTGCATGTTTGCATAGCACAGTATCGGCAACTGTGTTGTGCGCGCAAAGAAGTGAATAGTCATACAAAATATTTAAATGTTGTGCACTGAATATATATAGCATGTTATATTTGATATATTCAACTCAATTGATAGAGTAATGTCATGCAAAAATGCTATTTTCACACTTTATTTAATCATAATAGCACTATTGACCGAATCAAGTGATTTTTATAGCTCGAGTTGATCTCACTTTTATTTGCAGAGACCCGCGAACGCGAACGTCTTGAGCGAGCGTTGTCTCTCTGATCGATTCGCAATCGCAATCGCACTCAACCACTTGGATGGTGGCTCAGCACTCCTTGTTTGCTGAGTACCGAACTATCCTAAATGGACTCATTGAGCCGTAAAGCACAGATAGGACGACAGAGCTCCAGACTCAGGAGACAGCGAAGCAAGGAATGCAAAGATTACAGCTCGTCTGATAACGAAGACGAGCCGATTGGCGCGCATCAGCTCAGCGCTACCAATGGCCTCATGTTCACCCATCACGGCCTCCGCGGCCCGTCGGCGGCCGCTTATGACGACCCTATCACTCATCAGTATGAGGAGCCACGCATTCTCGTCAATACAGGCTCGAGTGGCCGGAAAAACAATTTCGGTGAGTATTATGCGCTACGCGTTGGGACACTAATGCTTATGTGACTTGACGTCTAATGACGAGCGCACACCATTCACACCAATTCAGACCATTCGTTGCTAACAAACCATGTAAATGTTTCATCTTTCAAGTGTTCCCATTAAAATGCTAGGCATCGCCTGTTTTATAGCAAATATTTTAACTAGAATTACGGTTCGCTTTTGTTAAAATAGCAATTTTAGATCTGCTTAATTCAATAAAAGGATAATAAAGGAAATGGAGAATATGTGAAGAATATGTGAAGAACACTCACACTTATGTGATGCAAAATATACTATATTTTAAAATCTGTCAATTTTTTCAATATTTATTAAATTATATTTTTAGTTTTAACTTCTCATTCTCAAAACTAAGTGCATCCAAAATAGTGAACATTTTGAATTTATTTAGTGTTAAACAAGTCATTTAAGTCAAACTAAAAACATTTAGTGTCAAAACGTTTATTTAAAACCAATAGTGTAGAGCTTATTAATCAAATGTGCAGCTGTTGTGAATGAATAATACAATTTTTAAAAATATAAAATATAGAATTTAATAAATTTTTAAATAGCATAAAACTAAATTTCTTACTGACTGAATATCTAATACTTTAATTTGATAATTAAAAGTACATCTTTTAGTTTATCTTAAAATCATTATTAAGATTAAAGCATTGTATTCTTTAAGATTAAAATTACCGAGGATTAGGCTTAAAATAGATCTGAAATAGATTGTCTGCTTTTACGGATTTTTCCGCTCTTTACTCATAAGTCTTATAAATTAAAAATAAATTGCGGTTTATTTGTAATACGGTAAGCGAGCATTCATTTGTGTATAAAAGGAATATTTAAGAGTTGCATAAATTTTAAATATTTATTAAATATATATTCATATTCACAATATAAATATAAAGTGAAGAAAACATATTTTACTTATTATTTTAAAGCAAATATTAGTATAAGAAATTTTTATTTGACTAGAATTTCATTTTCAATTGAAAGATTTAATCTATTTGTGTTGCGAACCACTTGAGAGTTCTTGAATATCGCAACTTATATGCAATAATTTTCAATGAAATAGTGCTTCCACTAAATCAATAGATTTTTTAAATTTAGTAAATTTTTATAAAATATATTAGAATTGAACAAAATTTTGAAGTTGATTAATGATTAATCAATTATAAACTTTGTAATCTGATAAAAATATGCGTTTATTAGTGTTTAGAAATATCTCGAAATTATTAAATAGAGATTCTTAATATAAAGTCTTATAGTAAATGAACATAAATCTGAATATATGTAAGATTTGGATTGGATTTAAAATTTAATTTAACAGATATATTGATAGTGTATTTATAGAGTTTAATTTTACATAGTGTTAATTAATTTATATTAAGGCTTTAACATTATTTTTGATTTTATTTATAAAATTTTATTTTATTTATTTTTCTTCTGTAAAATTTGCATTATATTAAGATTAATATGAAAAGTTTAGCCAAATGTAATTCACTTAATGGGATGTAAACTTTTGAAGAAACTATAGTGATTAACTAATTCTTAATTTATTATACATTAAACGATTAAAAGATGTAATAGTAATTACATAATCTTATCAAAAAGTTTTAATTGACTTAATACATGGCTTATTAAGTTATAATTTAGTTTGCTTATAGAAATTTATAATGATTTGTGTTAATTTATAATTCTCATTAAAGAGAGACCGACTTATTGTTGGACAGCTAAAGATAATTATATGAAAATTAATAGTAATTATTTATTTTATATACTAAAACTGAAATTAAAGAACATGAAGGAAAAAATGAAAATATTATTATCGTTATAAAAATTGGAAATATCATACTATTTTTGCTTTCTTATTATTGAATTGCAGTCAAGAAGTGATTCATTAAGCAGAAACTTGAACACTAGTGATCCGATACAAGAGCAAAAAAAATCTTTAGCTCAATATGAACTAATGCGTGATTTCAAGTAATCATTAGCTAACATCAGATGTTATTTATATATGTTTTATGTAACATACGGTATAAGCAAAGTTAAGCCCAATTCCGGATTTTCATTAATGATTCCGTTTTAGCACACAATATATACAATGTATGGCAATAATAAGAAATAGGAAAAAAATAAATTCGATAAAGTTATATAAGTTTGAGCATCTGATAAGAAATATTTTTACAAAATTACAGTATTTGTTGATTGATCTATAATTATTATTATAAATCGGTTGGCAATGATTTATGTATTTTTATTTTTATAAATAATATGTATAAAGACATTATTACCAGAAATGTTTGAATAAAAAGATAGCTACGAACACAGCTTACATCAAATTTCATGAGTTAAGATCGAAAACTATAAAGCGTTAACTAAGTTAATGCACTGAGGAATCCGTTTTGATTAGTTTATAGTTGCAAATGTTTGATTGAAGTGCATTAAAACCATGAATTTCGTGCAATTAAATTGCTACTCATTTTAAAACTA